>VXBW01001718.1:1728708-1954684 GCA_013400375.1 Thinocorus orbignyianus
TTGGTTGGTTGGTTGGTTGGTTTTGGTTGGGTTTTTTTTAGTGGTTTTCTTTTTGTTTTGTGTTTTATTTTCCTCTTCTTTTTTTGTATTTTGTTTTTTTAGGGGTTTTTTTGTATTTTGTTTTTTAGGGGTTTTGTTTTGCTTTAAAATGTCCCACCACATAAAATAAATCGGAGGCACCAGTAACAGCTCTGAAATAATTATGGAACCAGTAAATAAAACGTATGCAGATGGCTTTCCAGAGGAAGCAGCCAGGGAAAAGGGGGAATCCTTGGCAGATGGGGGATGNAAGAAAGCAGAGCCCAACTCATCAGCAGGAGGGGTTTTGGAGTTAACTGCATGCAGGAAATCTCTCACATCCTGAGTCCCAGCTCGCTCCTCTCTGTAACTGTATATTATGGTGCTGCTCTCCAGCCCCAGCTGATGAAAGTTTGTCTCCCTCCGGCTGGGGCTAAGATGTCAAAGCCTCTCCATGCAGAGCAGCAGCGCTTCCCTCCTCCGCACCCCCCAGCCCAGATTTCCATGCTGCTGCTCAGCCTCAGCTGGCTCTTTTTAGCATCACCCCGCGCACAAGGTAAGTTCACCAAATCTACATTATATATATATACACTTATATTTTTTTTATTGTCATTGTTTTTTCATACTTTCTCACCTTACTCTCCGTTTTAAGGGGATAAGCAACAGAGAAATTACTTTCAACAAAGTGCTACCGGCGCGGATTTTGCGCATCCGCCCCTGCCATCCCGCGGCCGCGGTGCGGGGGAGGGAGACGGGATGGCGGGGGGGGAATGCCATGTGGGGTGAGTTATCCCCTGAAGGTGCAGGATTGGGGCTGAATTTGAAGTTTGTCAGAATTCCGACTCGTGTTTCCAGCCGGGAGGAAGAATTGTCTGAAAAAGCCAAATCCTGTTGGTAAAAGCGTCTTTTTTTTTTTTTTTTTTTTTTTTTTTTTTTTTTTTTTTTTTTTTTTTTGAACTTTACTCACTCCCTACTTTCATTCAAAGAGAGCGCAAGTCGTGGGATGGGGGGCTTCAGTTTTTAAAGGTGTTTTGAAAATCCTGGCTCCTCACTTTCCATGTTTGCGGATGGGGGGGTGGAAGGGGGAAAGGCCTGGAAAAAGAGGACACGTCGCTTTGCATGGCAAAAAAAACCCTCCAAAAAACAGGGGATTTTTTTTTCAGGAATCACTGGAAGGCCCAGGCCCCTGTCCTCTTCATTAAGCAGCAGCTGACAGCGTATTTTCCATGGGAGAGGAAGGGAGATTCCCTTGTGTAAATACGTGTAGCGGCACTGAAGAGTGCGTGTGTTTCCCTACATGTTACAATTACTACAAGCTCTTGTCCCTGGTGTGGGTTTTTTTTTATTTATTTATTTTTTCATTGTAACTTTAAACTCCATCTATGTTTGCTCTTCTCCCAGTTTCTGTCCAGCGACTTTCGCTGGGACTTTGGCTCTGGATTTGGGGTGAGAAAGACGGAGAGATGCTTTATCGCCTTAACCTGCATGTGTAAATCCTGGGGCAGGCAGAGCAAGCGTGTTGCGTTTAATCAAGCAGTGAGGATTTATCTTAATGAGTTAACAGGAGCTGAAGCTTTGCTTTGCCTTTGTCAGAGGTCTTAATTACTCTTTGCCAACATTTATATTCACACCAAACCAGTGTATCAGGGTTAAAGGCTGGGGCCATCCTCAGGGGGGTGGGGAAAAATAGGTCCCCAGCTCCCCTTTGGCTGTTCTCTTTGGTTTGTTTGGGTGGGGGGAGCATGTACACCTTTTCTGAGCGTGGGACCCCCACTGTGGCTCTGCCCAGGGCCCACCAGGAGCTGTAGGTGGGCTAGGACAGAGGGTAAACTTGACAACACATCCAGGAAAGTTTGAGATAAGGTCCTTCTAGCATTCCTGTGTGACAGAAATCAATAAATAACATCCTGAAGCAGTTGTCCCCTCAACAAGGTAAGAGGGGAAACTGTAGGTGTCTTGGGTTTTTCATACAGAGGAGAGGGGCAGAATGGTAAGTGAGGGTGGAAATCCCATTAACTGTGGTTTGGGATCCCTCAAGAGCCAAGCTGGAGCTGTGAGGTGGTGTTTGTGCAGATGAATTAATCTCCTTGCAAAGTTTGTGTCCGCTGCTCCTCTTTATGGTGCCCGTCTTCAGATGCCTGAACTTTTGGGTCTGTATTCCTACATTTCTCCTACTCTTCTATAACTTTCCCTTTTCCCTCTGCAACCAGAGTGCTCAGCAAGCATCCTCTCCTTTAATTCCCCTTCTTTCTTTTTTTTAATCTCGTGGAAGCACAGAACAGCTTTAGCTTTGCCAGAGCGTGTGCTGCTTTCTTGGTCGCAGAGGTGCTGAAAGTTACCACCGCATGTTTGGAGACCCGGCAAAGCTGCCCAGTGACGAAAAGTCCTCGTAGCTGTGCTGGCATACATCTCCACCTGCCTTCTGCAGCTTTGCAGCCCCTACCTCAGCTGGCTCTACTGCTGTGTTTGCCCTGGGCCCGGCGTTAGGGATTTGAGGTTCTGCCAGGACATCCTAATGTTTTACATAAACACACACTTAGTGATTAATATAGAACTTTAAGTTACGATATGTCTTGAAAACTGGTTTTGAAGTGTGGCAAGAGACATGCCTAATGAGGGACTCCCCTAGTAACAACTCTAATATTAAACAGAAATTATCAGGTTGTGAGCTAGACAACTTAAAAGTAGCCTTGCTGCTCACTTTCTGTTTCCTTTCCAATTTTTATGGTTTTACAATGGCCTTTTCCAATTTTCAGTATTGCCAGCTCTTGGCTGCTGGCTAAAGGACCTCATGAACAAAAAGAAAAACTACCCAAAGTACCAGTCTCAACAAAGCAAAATTAGCTTTGCTGTCCTGGCAGAGGATAATATCTAGTAGGATAAGAGCTAATCATATAGATCTAGTCAAATGCCTTAAAATCTACATCTGTATAAGCTTTCTGCATTGTCAAGGCCTTCCTGTATCTGCAGGGCAGACAACAAAGTGACAGTGCATAAAGGTAAACTCCAAATTAGTGTGTGTGTGTAAGCTCTTAAATCCCTTTTGGGTACTAGGCGTTAGCTGGAAGAATGGTGGAAAAATGAAAATCCTAAAATTGCAGTTGAAAATTCTTTATCTTCAATCAAAGTAACTTTCTGTCAGAATTTAGTTTTGTTACTGACTGCAACTGCATTGGCTGTGATGGGAGTAAATTGCAGAAGAAGAAATCTTTCCTTCTCTTTCCCTTTAAAATTGATCTCTCAAACACACTCCACGTTTTAGAGCTCACTCTCAAACACTCTCCTCTTTCAAACCATTCCAGCATTTGTGACAGATATTTACATTCTGTGTATAATCACCTTCTTGTCTGACGATTATCCCTATCAGATAGCCTGGCATGAGCTGTCACTGTCCATGGGGCTCCATAGATTCATGCCAAAATACACCAGCTGAGGATATTATGCCCACTCTTCAACTCATGTTCGCATTGTTAGCTCTCCTGCTCACTGGGGAGCTTCACTGGTGTTTTGTCGGGGCTTCTCATGTCTTGCTTTCCTCGAGCTTTTTGGAAAGGTCGCCATCCAGCCGCAAAGAGCGTCCTTGAACTAATGACTGACAAGGCTGTATTTTGGGTGGTTTTTCATCCTGCTCTAATGCCACATGAGTGACGGTAGAGGATCAGGTCTGTGTTTATCTGTTACTTCCACTCGGGCTGTCAGCTACCATGGATGCTATTGATCATGAAATTCTGTTTTGAAAATGTTGAATTCATGCGAAGACTTATTTGGTCCTCCACCAGCCTTGTTCAGACCTCGCCTACCCTACTCCTGACAGATTTATCACTAGCTGTCCCTGTGTTTCTAACATATCTCACATCCCCAGTGCAAATTGTCCAAGGAGTCCAGCTGGGCTGTGTTGTTTAGCATTCACCTGCATCCTTTTGGGCAGGACCAGTTTGCGCTCCAGGCTGAGGTGTTATGTGCTAATGGTGAGCATCAACCTGCCTTTGCCAGCCCAGGGTGGCTGAGGAACATGTCCAGCCCACCTTCTGCAGAGGGTGCTGCCAAGCCTCCTGTCTGAGAAACTGATGAATTCTGGAGACCCCATGTTTGAAGGATGGTGGGGTGGGGTTTGGACCCAAATTTTGCTGAGACAGTTGGAAAGGAAGAAGTCACGTTTCCAGGGTGCTTGCAATTAGATCTGGGATATTGTTAACCTTGATATTGCCGGGCTTGGTTATGCCAACAGGGTGTCTCTAGCTCTGCATCTTACGCAGCATCCAGTCCTTCTTAGGATGGCAGCACTTCATACTATTTACATGGGAGAGATTTTTTAATTTCATCCCTTTTCCTGATGGCTTTTTTCTTCTACAAGTTCTCACGTCATTTCAGACTTCGCTCTTTGTGTCATGTGCACATTGTACTTGCATTTCAAGTAGCTTTTCAGATTACTCCTAGGACAAAAGCACATCAACTCCAAAATTTTATAGTACTAAAGGCCTAAATCACACCTGCAAAGTCTTCTCATAGACCCTGCTGAGACTCCATGGCAAATCTATGACAAAAAAAATTAAAAATCCACACTTGAGTAAGTCTGTCAAAGAGTTGCAGTTGATTCTTTATGGGACAGTGCAGTCCGAAAGGACAATCCATTTTGTTTCTTGCTGACACAAATTGCTTTAATTACATTAAATTTGTATCTGTTTGATAAAAGGATCTCACTAACTGAGAAAAGCTGTTGTTTCTTGGGAGATCCCTGCTCCAGGGTGTTGAATCTTCTCTTTTTGGTGTCACGTAAGAGTTTGAGACTACTATCAAGTGTGATATTGGCATCCACACTTCAGAAAGTTACTTCATCAACTCCATCATTTAATCAGAAATGCCGGCTTCCCTGTTAAATTCTTTAATGTTGTTTCATTAGATTTTTACACCCCATGTAAATGAAGTTGCTGCTTTCCAGGACTTGGAGCTAGGTTGGGAAATATTTGGTTAGTTTGGGGGTGGGGGGTTGTCCATTTACAAGGTCAGCAGGATGAGACCATTGATCCAATGAACTCATTGTTTCTTGTCCGAAATACTTAATCTAATAAGGCAAGAAGTGACTTTTTTCATGGCCTGTTAATCATGCTGGATAATCCACAACAAGGCATAAAAAGCTGGATGCAAAATTTGGCATAAAGGAGTCTTTAACAAGTATCTCAGAATAAACTAGTTAAGAGGAACCGTGTCAGTCCCTATAAATTCAGTCTAATGGTCTATGTCAGATGCGTTAAGTGAAAAACCTTCTTCTGACAATGGTGAAAGTTTGCCTTTTTCATGCTTCTAGTTAATGTTTTCTAATTCTGAAAACAGCCGACCAAGTAAGAGAAATAAACCTCGTGTGTGACTGCTTACCTTTGAAAGAATGTAACAGGACATAAACGTCACTGAATCCCTGTATTTGTGGTATTTTGTTCTGATATAGTCATGTAAAATAAATAAATATGGAGACTTTTGTAATGCTGCATTTAATAAGGTGACCATGTGAACCTGACCGTGTGTGGACCTTCGCTTCACCAATATCTTTATTCAGCAGCTCTGGCTTTATGCAGTGATGGTGATATGCTGAAGATCCTCTGCTACTTCAACAGCTAGAAGATGTGAGAACTATTCCATTCTGGATTATTTAAGTCTATATTGCATTCCTTTTCTGCCATTGAGAGCGCTGTGGTGACAGAGCTGTAGCTGAAAATAAACTGTGGCCTCTGCAGCTTCTAGGGAAGGATGCAGCATTTCATTTCTGATCCACGTTCCTTTTTGAACACGAGGTCATAAAACTGTATCCAGGTTAAAAGCCGCAGTTGTGCGTTGATGCAGATTTTAAAGCCTGAAGTAAGCATCCCAAGTGAAACAGTATTTATTTCTTCATCTATTGCCTCTGAAGTGAGGAAAATGCACTCCACTGCAGAGACACTTGGATTAAACACTTGTGGTTGAGGGGAAACTGCAGGGTCACTGCAGAAGAAATTTTCACACTTTAGCAAGAAGAAGCTTGTCTGTTCGTTTTGTGTCATGTACGTTCCTTGGTTTTTAGTCTGACCCTCAGCTGGAACAAACTGCCTGACCTCCATGGATCTGGCTCCTCTCTACAAGCTGGTGGTGATGTTTGGTGCTGTTCATTTAAAATCTGCTTGGCAGCATCGGAGTGTGCTTGTAGATGAGCAAAGCTGTGTTAGCAACCTGGGAAGACATCCTGAGCTGTTCTCCCTGCCCTGAGGAAACAATAACAATAAATGTTTGTTCCTCCTGTAGCTCACCTCCTGAAGAAGCACATGAGAGTCAGGAGTTATGGACTGGTCCAGTGCTGATGGTCACACTCATAAACCTGAGCAGGAGAGGTGGCTTCAAGAACATTAAGTGACTGAGTTTTCCGTTCATTCACGTTTCAAAAAATAGGGCAACAAACTTCAGTGACAGTTTATGTTAGTACAGGTGCAGTCAATTTTTCTTCTGCTGCTGTTGAGTAACGTGAGTAGCAGGTATTCCCCATGCAAACAAAACCGCCTGATAGATATTGACTCCCCAGCCCAGTAGCTCACTTGCTAGGCTTGGGAAAGAGCTCCAAATTGTTTCCCAGGCGTGTTTACCTAAATTAATACTAAAATTTGCTTCAGCTGGGTTTTCTGTGATTTCAGTGTGGATTCCCAGAGAATGTCTGGATGAATGATTTGTGTGCATGCGAAGAGCACAGCTCAGACTCCCTCTCTGTAGTTTCTGCTCACTGATGATTGTACATGGGAAGGAACATCCCTCGATACAGCTCTGCTAAGGATTCCTTCTACGGAGTGGGGGATTCTAGTCAATCATTGGAGGAAAGGATTGTGCTGTACCTTTTAATAGACTGAGAGGAAATTGTATTTTGGGCAGTAATTTTGAACTTTACACATGTGGAAAGTAGCCTTTCATGAGGGATCAGAGAGGAGGAGCTGGAGACGAACACTGGATCTGGATTTTTGTGTAATCATGTGGACTCATTGCTGAAAAGTTAATATATTCAGCGCCATTTTTTTTCTTTAATATTGGAGCTCTATGGATTAGCTGTGTCTGTGCATGTAAAGCACAGGTTATTATTTCTCTACTTGAATAAATGCTTTTGTTAGATGTTGCATCACTGATGCTGAAGGATTCAAGGCTGAATTTAGTTGATCAAAATGAGAATCTCTGGGAGCAGAATCCTTTGGGGAAGGAGCAGTGGTTTAGGAAGAAGCAGATGTGACTCAGTGGTGCCCATGCTGGGATGATGCTGAGTTAAGATAGGACATCCTTTGCTATGGCATCCTGGAAATACCTGTGGGAAAGGCAACCCTTGGTATTTTTCACCTTTTATTAGTATTGTTGTGCTTGTTTTCATGAGAAAGAAGGGCTGGGCCAGCTTGTATGGTGTGCATCGGGATTTAGAAAAGAGGCAAACTTAAAGCAGGATTTGCAGCAAGAGGACAGGAGTTCTCCTAAGCTGTTATGTCACTTACTTTTCAAAGCTGCTTTGGGTTTTAATCCTGTACTTACAACCTGCCCTTTGCTGTGAACTCTACAGGCTGAGCAATTCCACAGGGAGAACCTCTGGATACATACCCATCACCCGGTGTGCTGACGTGCCCTCCAACTCAGCGCTTCGCTGCTTTCTTTCTCTCATATTTTGAAATGTTCCCTTCTAGGACTAAAAAAAAAACAAACACAACCTAAAAAAAAAAAAAAAAAAAAGGATGACTCTAACTCTGTCTTTGGACCGGTCCTGAATAGTAATTCCTCAAACAGAACAACATCACAAATGAGGCTGGACAGCTGTTTCCCAAATATAGTGTGTGTACATATTCTATACACGGTAATAAAGCTTGGTTTTCACGATTTGAAATGTTCTGCAGTCTCCCTGCCTCCTCCTGCAGTCAGTGGCAAATGTTGTTCTCAAAACTCCACTTGTCACGTTTTGTTCTCGAGAACAGGGAGGATATTGAGATATACTGGCTTCTTTCCTTGAGTGCATTTCAATATGTATTTTGTATAATGAGAGCCCAAATCCTTCTCGCATTACTTATGCTTTAATCACACTGTGCTCTCCCAAGATTGCTTTAATCGCATTTGCATCAGCAGGAGTAACTCTGTATGATGAGCAATATTTCATCTGCAAACAGAGGGGACCAATCTCGGGCGTGTGATGAGGAAGGAACTGGCTGTCCTGGATTTGTTACAGCGCAGCTCTCTAACGAAGGATGGGGTAGCATCCTGATTTGAGAAATAGATATTCAAGAATTAGAGTGAACAAAAGCTATTTTTTTTCTACAGTTTTCTTGAGGGCCTGTCAAGTGTGATAGTTCCCTTTTAATTTTCTAGTAAATGGCTTTTTGGCATGTGCTAACTCCCAAGAAGCACAATGCTGCCTAGTGCAGCAGACATCATTTTGTACTCCAGCCATGACATTACCGTATATGAGAACTGAAAAGTTATATAGATATTACACCAATATATAAACCATGTGTGTTAGAAAGACAAGTTCAGTTTTGAAATATTTGACTTAGCTATGCTTTTCACTTTCAATCTGTGCCAAACATGTGCTTGAATGACTGATGGAGTCATATGGTTCCCTGAATAAAGCACTTTATTGTGCGCAAACTTAGAGCCTTCCAACAGTTGTATTACAGAAGCTTGAAGATTAAGATGATCCAACTGCTTAGGGGGTATGTTCCACAATGAACATTTTATTTTCCTTTTTTTCCCCTCTCTATTTTTCGCCCTAAAATGTGTCATTAGTTTGTTCAGCTGGTTGCGCAGTGACACTGACCGCAGAGCCTTTGCTGGAGAAGAAGAGCAAGTTATCCTCAAATTTAATCTTTTGCTCTCATGTCCATATTAAAATGTTCAAGACATGACTTTTTCCATGGAGTTTACGGGCTTTTGCGGGGGAGGGGTGAGAGGGCTGTTTCCTGTGGCAGATGATTTCATCAGCAGAATTAGATTTAGGAAGGGAATAACTCATGCAAGAACAAGCGATGACAGGAGATAGTTCTTAGAATGATAAAATCAAAATATTAAAAAGCATGCTTTTAATGCTGTTTAGTTAAAAGGGCTCAGTGCGTCTCAAACTCCTATTTCTCATCTGAGCAGTCAGTGCCCATGAAGCTGCTCAGTGTGAAAGATCAAGTGGAGAAGCTGCGAAGTCATACACGGATCAGTTCAAAGTTGACAGACTTGTCAAGCTGGAAAAGGGATCTTCTTTCATTAGAAGCAGAAAGAACAGAAAATTAAATTCAGAAATACATGGAGTCGTTTTACTGTTGCCTGTCCTCAGGCTCATCAAAGACCTTTGCTAACTTTTGATGTTTTCAAAATTTTGTACATGAGTTGTAATTTTGCAGTGTGAAGGAAAAGGCATGATTCAAGCCCAAGACGATCCATGGCATTAGTTGCTTTTCAGAAGTTCCTTGTGCTTAAATGCTTGGGGTCTTGGGTTTGGGAATGGGGGGAGGAGTGAGAAGACAAGTAAAACTTTGTGTTTAGTTAGGCAGCTTGCTTTTTTTTTCCTTTCTTGCTTTCTTTTTTTTTTTTTTAAGTAATTATTTTCCAGGCAGGCCATGAAAGACCTAATTTTACTAGACTTTGTAGGGAGAATCAAATGTACTGCTTAGATGTGCAAAGGTCCAATACTGGAAAAATAACTTCTGATTTTGAACGAATAAAAAATTTTCTGTAAGAAAAAGATTTTTGTTTTATGCACAGTCAAATCTTGCCCAGAGTTTTGTGCTTATTTTCAGACAAGGGCAGAGTCTGGCACCTTACCTGCTGTCTTTTAAAGCTATTAAAGTACTGTTAGTGGAATAATGGGAAGCACCTTATCAGTCTGGTGGAGTTTCTGATTTGTGTCCTTTGTTTCGAGAGGGTGGCTCTGTTTTCAGCTGGTGGTTAGTGTAAAATTTAAGATGGATGGGCAGCTGACTTTAAGGCATGCTATGGCTTATTTCACCCTGTGCAGGTTAGTAGGTTTCCTTTCTTTAATCATTGTGTACTGGAAATCTTGTATTGGTTTATTCCACAGCATTTTATTATTTATTATCGGATTTTATTATAATTTGCATTTTTTTATATTAATAAGAGACAAATTAGTATTTTTTTCTGTGTCAGACAGACTGGGTACCATTCTAGAAGGTGGTTTTGGCAAGATCTGTACCTGGATAATGTTTAGCTTGGGTAATGTTTTGTCTTTTGCTGAAAGGTGGAGTGAAACAGAGGACTGGAACCACGCATCCTCCCCACTCCTTGGCCAGATAGTTGGATAGCTGACACTTTTTGGTTTTGGCATGGTATCGTCTGAATCTTTATGTTAACAATTTCCATTTAAAGCTAGTTGATTTTTAATTTTTTTTTTTCCTTAATGCACAAGAGCTGGCTGTGATTCTCTTTGTTCCAAAGTTCCGCATTGCGATGCAATCTAACCTTATGTATAGCTGCTTTATACTCTTGCCATCTATAAATATATCAGCACTGGCAAGATAAATACCAAGAGTTATATAAAGCTGAAGGACATTCATGGGCCCTGTCATCTTTGGTTTTCTAGATTATGCAAAATAGTTCTTTTAGTTCCTTCTTTTAATTTAGTCTTTCCACTTCCCTGATCACCCTGGCAGCATTTCCCATCCTCCAGCTCCAGGCTGAATTAATCTTCTGTGAAGGCAGGTGAGGAGAAATGCCCGCAGTATTGCAGATGGTCTTGCACTGCTAACTCTCAGGAGTAACTTCAACATCTGATATTCACCGCAGACTTCTCTTCTGATGCTTCATTCCAGGACTGTCTTTGTTTCATGTGATGGCAGTGTTTTACTGAGTAGAATGTGGGAGTCTTTCTTGTGTCATTTGCCCTTGCCCCTGAAGATTACTGCTTAGAGTAGAAAATTTACTGGTCCCTGTGAGAGTATGGTCCTCCATTCTGTACTACTTGGTCTCAACCCTTTGCTCCAGCCTGCAAGTTATTGGATTCTTTTGTAATGTGCCTGTCCATCTCAATGCAGATGTTGTTTCCTGACTTGGAGCGCTGGATTTGAAGAGGACACTTCTGCACATTGAGTAAAGGTTGCTGATGGATAGAAATAGTAAGACTGATCCTGATACATTTTCTTACTGAGCCTTGGTAGAAACCTTTCCTTATCTGTTTGGTTAACAACGTGCTTGATGGGTTCACTCCCATCTTGAAGGGCACATGCTTGGTCCTCTCTGTGCATAAACTTGGCAATTTTGCATTAAATGTTCTGTTTTGAGTCTGAGATGATAAAAGAATTGTCCCAAACTAAGACAAGAGAGAGGCAGTTGATGGTGATGTGAAGAAGCTCTTTTCCACCTGATGGGCATCCCTTCTGGCAGTGATGGGTCTGTTGGGGTTCCTGCCCAGCTCGCTGAGGTGGTGGCACAGGACAGACCCAAGGTATCCTGGGCTATTGGAGAATCCAGCTGGTGACAGAGCCTGTGGGGATGCCTCGGTTCCCTGCCACAACATGGATTGTCAACGATCCAGTGAGTGCAGGAGGCAGCCCTTCCTCCATAGCCACGATGGCCCATCTGAGTTGTGGATCTCGCTGACTGTGAACTGAGCTGAGGAAGCTGGAAAAAATGAGGAGGAAATGGATAAAGTATGCTCTTCCTGTCTTCCACGCCTTGCGATACAGAGCAGCGCCGGTAGCTGTTTTCAGTCTGCTGAAAGATTACTCTGTTCTATTATTCTTTTATGTCCTAAGATTATTCCGGTGCATTGGTGTTTTGTTGCAGAGGAAAAAGTAGAAAGGCTGCAATTTACAATGGTGAGCCCATTTGTAAAATGAAAAGTAGCACAAGGATAATGTAATTTAATTTTATTTAGTCTTTTTTTTTTTTTTTTTTTCCCCCACATGCTGCTTCTGTTCTATCCATAACTCAGCAGTAACTGCAGTGGGTGACATGAGGGCTGCCCAGGCTGGAGATGGTAATCCTGCAGCATCTCTGGGGTCGGTCGGTCAGATGGTCCAGAGCTGGGATGCAGGAGGTGTAAGAGCCCTTGGGTGCCTTGGACCCTGATGGGGTCATGTTAAGGTGTGTGGGACAAGACGTGCAGGTGGGGCTGCCAGAACGTGAACATCCAGAGCGGGGAGGAAACAAAGCGGCATATGTTGGCTTTATTGTAAACTTACATATTAATAGATGGATGTCTTTTATAAACCACCCAGGTCTGACTTCTCTCTCCTGTGCCGTGCCAGGGCAGCGGGGAGCAGAACCAGGATGGCAGGGGTGTACAGTTGGGAGGGAATGTATTTTTTCCTTTCCACTTCAGCCCATTTCATCCAGACTCACTCGGTATTGAGAGTGTTCATCTTTTTGTTTGTCATAAGGATAAATAAATTGCACTGCCTAACTAAAAGCTTATTAATTTTAAGTAAATGCAAAACTGAAGCATGTCTGGGCTTCTTCAGGAGTCTGTGGCCACTAAACAAAGATGTCATGTTGCACGTTTGGAGTTTATTTTATGTAGAGCTCGGGGGAACTGAAATATAAAGCAAAAAGATGAAAACTGTTCTTAACTTCTTTGCCAACAACTCCTTGTATGATACTGAGCAAAGAAAAAAAGTTGTAGAAGTACATGGCAGATGAAAAATATTTAAGCTGCACAAAAGTCACTGACAGATAACATCTACTCATCTCACTATTTGTACAAAGTATCTTTTATATTACTGGGGAAAAAAAGAATAAAGGGCGCTACATCAGCTTGTGGGCTGCTCGTGGATCAAAAGCATTACCTTCAGCGCAGGCTGGAAATAGAAAACAGATAGACACGACTGTGAGTTTTTCATGTGAAAAAGTGGGAGACAAGCTTGCGTCAGGAAGAACTGGACAGAATTTCACTGAAATGGAAAATAAGTAGGTGAATAAGTAGGTGCATGTGACACAAAAGATAGGAAACCTGGGTCTAATAAAAGTTTCTGGTAATACAGATGGCCTGATTTTCTTCCCCTCTCATGACACGTTACCAAAATTTAAATTCTCTGATTTCAATTATTACACTATTTATATTGCCGCAATACCAAGAGCCCCCATAGACAAGAGCCCTCATTATTAATGTAATGTAAACAACTCTGATGGTTCCAGCTTCAAAGAAATCCTAATGAAAATGGGTAAAGGAGATGAAGAGTGGTGGAGGGGAAATACCAGCACGTCTGCACGTGTGAAGAACTGCAGCACTGGGAACACACGGGATGTAATCATGGTGATGGAAACCCTTCATTAGCACAGATCTCCAGTCCTGTCCCACCACGCTCCTCTGCTGGTGCTCCTCAGATGCTCTTTGGAAGGGCTCTGCTTGTGCTTGGAGATGGGTGACCTAAGACCAACAGAAGAAAACTGTGACTGTGGTAGGTTCAGCCTTTGTGCAAGAGCCTGGATGAAGTAGCCCTCACTCTTTGGTGTTTCCAGCATGGAGGCAAGGGGCATGTACGCTGAAGGCTTTCCAAGGTTGCCAGCAACCATCCCACCTGGGTAGCTACTCAGAAGCCTACACCTTTCTTTAGACTCTGGCTACTCTGGGACTGCACATCTGCTTATCTCATTTTTTCAGTTTTCTGCACGCTTCAACTTCTGTTCCTATGCCTACAGTTTCAGGTTTTTGGCCCGGCTCTCTTCTCATGTTTTTTTGTCTTTTTTCCTCCTGACTTCAAACCTTCCTATGCCTGTATCTTTTCTGCCCGCATCTCGTTGTTTGGTTGGGGTCAGTAGCCCTTGATGCTGTCATCTTGCCCATCTCAAGGGTTGTGTGTGGGTCGCTCTTCATTGGCTGTGATCCCTTGTTTTCTGCACCATGTGCTTTGAAGCTTTGCAGTATGGCTGCAGAATCCTGTTTAAAGGATCTATCTTTTTATCATACTCCTGCTTTTATACTAAAAGACTGATTTAGTGCTTACCTATCAGTTATATGGGTTTCTTTATTTTGCAGTTGTTGGGTAAGTAAATGTAATGAATTTAAATAAGAAAAAAACCCCAACATTGATTTTCGATTTACAAAAGAAACTTTCAGGTGCACGTATCACACTGAGGACAGTAGGGAGTTAAGCAAGTGCACAACATTAAGCATGTGCCCCAGGTCGCCCAGAGAAGCTGTGGCTGCCCCATCCCTGGAGGCAGACTGGATGGGGCTTGGAGCAGCCTGGTCTGGTGGGAGGTGTCCCTGCCCAGGGCAGGGGGTTGGAACTGGATGATCTTTAAGGTCCCTTCCAACTCTAACCATTCTACAATTCTAAGTGCTCTTCAGACTGAGGCCCTGTGACTGGGCTGCAGTGCTTTCTCTGCCTTCTGCAGGAAGCCATGATTTTTATCACACCAAATAATTTAAATAAAAGCATTTGGACAAGCAGCAAAATATTTGGCTGAAGCAAAGCAACTAGACAGAAGTTAATCTTGTGTTTTATAAATGCTACGGCTTCAGAAGAGCTTGCAAACTCTAAAGCTTGTCTGTTTTGGTTCCCCCAAATAAATTATCTTTTCCAATAAAGATATAACTGCTGCCTATAAACCTGTCTTGATGTCTGTCTCCAGACTATCAACGCATCTGTACAATATGCATTTTCAGCGTGCAGATAAATAAGCTTGTGTGTAAGATGAAATAAGCTCATTGTAGCCTTACTTTGTTATGTACCACAAGCATCACTTTGTCATGACAGAATAGGAGTGGCAAAATCGAAGCATGTTTTCTATGGATATTGTACCTTTTCCCCATGATATCTTTATAGCGGTTGTACTTTCTGGACCATGTGATGTAATGAGGGAATAACACATCTGTGCACAAATGCTGATCCCTCCCCCTCTCCTTTTTCTTCTCTTTTGGGTAAAGTTGTGATGTTAATGCTTCACAGAATTAATAAAAAAGACAACTTGCACATGTAGGAGTCCCGGAAAGAATTTGGTGCTTCCTGATATCTAGCTGCAGCTCCTTGGTATAAAACTGCATGGAAGCAATGCAGACAAAGCATTGGTGGGAGGAAAAGTACACTCATAGGGTTTCTTAAAATTTAGATTTTATGAAACTTTCAGACTGCAAACCCTACAAAAATAATAGAAGGACCTGAGTCATTTAATTCATATAGTTAAGGCTGCTCTGGTGAGCCAAGAAAAAAAAAAATAAAAAAATCAGGGCTAGAGCCAGACTTTTCTCATTTCTCTGAGATGTGCTTCATAAATTTCTGTTCTGTGCAGGGACCTCAATGTGTGATAATCAGAATAAAGAGCTGTAAGGTTCTGTCTAGACCTGCCTAGGCAGATGAGGTGGTATCTATATGAACCCAATTGCGTGTCTCTTCTAAGGGCTGATGCTTCTTGACTCCTGCCACCTGGGCTGTGCTGAGAGTGGTATGAGAACCCTTCCTCTACAGGAACACCAGTATAACAAGCAAATTTCCTCTTCCCATATACTTTATCTTTTTATCTTAGTCTTTTTTTCACGTGTAGGTGTTTTAGGGAAAGTGTCATCTTTTTAAAAGCATGTTGGAAAATACTGAACTTGTCTTCCACTCAATTCAGCTTAACCCTGATGACTGTGTAGATGTTTTTAAGCTAATTCTAACAGTGGCTACGTTGGGTTTGTTCTGCCCAAAACATGGGTTGTGATCCTCAGAAGAGTGTTAGGTGACCAGCAAGGGCAGGTTGGGTTGCTGGAATGGCAGTACCGAGCACTGGTACCTTTTTGGGCAGGTCTGACCCAACAGCTCTCCTCTCACTCCCGTAACAGGGTTCAACCCTGAGCCATGGTTGAGCTGCTAAAACGTTGCCCCATCTCCTTCCCCAGTACCTTGTAGCCCAAAGGCAATGGGAGTAAGGAGTAAAATGGGTAATACTGGCCTTTCTCCACCTTAATAGAGGATGAACAGCTTCCCAGGACACCTGTGAAAACCCAGATCTCATCTTTATGGGGTTCAGGTGCACCAGAGAGCTCAGTGTGATGGTAGATCAAGAGTGGCAAGCCTCATCAGCGTTTTCACTGCTCTACGACACCTGGAAGCCATCCCTATTTTCTCTTTAAGATTTATTCTCAAGACTGTTTCCAGGTCTTTTACTAGGATACTGCTCTTTAGGACTGTGCTTTGACAGGCACAATACCATTAGTACGTTTAGTGAGGGGAAAAACACTTGATAAATGTTGCATGCAAATAGCTTTTTGACACTCTAGTATGTATTGGAGTTGTCTGGCTCTGTAGGAGTAGGGCATTATTTCAGTGAGAGTTTATATTCTCTTCCAGTATTTTTTTTTTTTTTTTTAACTAATGAGATTGTGCATCCTTGATGTTACGGGGTTCTCAGTACTTCCTGACCTCCTCGGATGTTCATGTAGAAGTGCTGAGGCTGCTAGTAAACATTCAGTCTTTCATTGTATGTAGTTCAGGCTTGTTAAGACGGAGTGCAACTGCGCATTTCCATGTTTAGCCGACTAAGATGGTGCATTAAGAAGCGTTTGGGGGATAATAAAATTTCGAGGATTAAACCTGGTCAATCAGCTGTGTACAATAAGCCTGGAGCTTTCAGGACCCCCAAACCATGTTGTTACATCTATGCTGTTACTCTAACTAGCAAAGCAGAACTGGGAGGGACATCGGGAAGAATTTTGGGTGGCTGTCGGCCCATAGGGAGCCTGCGTCATGCCACCGTAGGGTTTGTTCACCCTGGGGAAGGGAGGCTTCCAGTGACATCCCCAGGGCACTGTCCCCCCACTTACCAGCACTGCTTTGGATCTGATCCAACGCGACTATGTCTGGGAAGAGGGGTGGGGAGAAGAGGGGTTGGGAAGTGGAATGACCAAGGTTAATTCCTTACCTTAATTGCAGGAAAATACTTGTGATAAAATCTCCTCTCTTCTAAATCCCTGCAGCTTGCTTGCCCTCATAAAGATGACACTGAAATGACAGCCACCTGCTTGCATTCCCCGCTGCTATCATCTCCAATGGAAAAACAAATCCAAGCTCTATTATGATTATGAACGTAATGCTTAAAATAGGTGGTGCCAATACCTCTCCACAAGTTTTTATTTAAGTCTTGCATCCCAGCTCCTTATCTTTGTCACCTGGTATCTCTACTCCTCATGTGCAGTCTTTGTCTTCTGCAGCTACAGAAATGCACCATCTAATCAACAGTGGAAATCACAACACTTCTCTCCCAGAACCCCAGCTCTGTGAGAAATTTGTGTGGGTTTTGAGACTACCAGTATGACCCCACAATGTTTTAACATTTAATTCTTTTCCGGAATTATTTCCTTTTGAAATACGCTGCCAGGTCCCTTAAATAACAGTGTTCATGTTGTCAGATGCTGTTTCCAACTAACCTGAAGTGCTTCTCCCTGTCTCTAGGCGAGAATGTGGACGGCAAATTGGAGTCCTCCAGACAGCAGATGCCAAAGGACCAGTCAAAAGATTATGAGATAACAATTCCCTTCCTTTTGAATGGAGAACAGTGGATACCAGTAAACGGCATTTATTCAAAGGTTAGTCTCCATTTTGCTGGCTATTTTTTTCTAAGGTATATTACAATTGGAAGGCTTCCGGGGAAAAGCAAGTGCACTTATTTCATTATATCAGTTGTGAGAGTATTTTGTTTATATTTTTGTAGAGAGTCTGCTGTCTAAAATTATTACTTACCTAATTTAAGAAAATTGCTAAGATCTTTGGTTGAAATGAACACATTTTTACTGTAAAGCGGCATTCTTGTTTCTGATGGCAGAAAGGGAAGCTTAAAGCAAAACAGGGTTTTTTTTTTAAAGAAGTTAACATATGCTGCTTGATGGTAGCACACAACAGTGAAACAGCCCCGAAACTGATGGAGAGGCAAATACAAGCAGCAGGGTTTTTTTGGTTCAATGCAGTCCCGCAGCAAGAACTTTAAGGAAAGGTGTAATAATGTGGCTTACCTGCCCGCAGGCTGGGGTGCTGCCTGGAGCCCATCAGGGAGATGGCCCCCAGATGCTCTGCAGGAGAGTCGGGGTGTCTCCTTCATGCTCTGCTTTCCCTTTGCCTAACAAGGGGATAATCTGTCACTGGCTCTGACTAGGCAGGGGTTGATTCCCCCTCTTGACAGGCCCTGATAAGCTGCCTTCCTTTTTTTTCTGGCTGACAATGTGGGTAGCTGATTTAGGAGGAAAGGGCTGTTTTCCATCTCCTTCATCTCCTGCTTGAAGCATGAAGACAGGTTGTTGTTTATTATCACCAAAGTCATGGCAAACTCTTGCCCAACCTTTTTAACATGGGTCTGGTTTTGTTCCAGCTTGTTTATTATATTGTTCTTTTAATTGTCAGAATGAGGAGAAAAAGTACAATTTTTAGTTTATAAAAAAAACCAACCCCAAACCCAAACAAACAAGCAAAAGCCATCACACACAAACAGTGCAAACTGCCAAGACAGCCCTTTAGAAACAGCTTTCTTTACTGCATTGGGCAATTGTTTCTTGGAGAAATCCTACTTGACTACTGCCACTGTTTGTGGGACACGGTTTTGAATCATGCTGCTGATTGACAGAGGTAGGTGTGAGAAGAGATGTCAAAACAAGGGATGTGACTTTGAAAAAATCTTGCCTGGATAAAAATTTGGCTTCCTTTTTCTTTTTCCCTTCCCAAATGGGAAAGAAGGGCCAGTCCTAGTTTTGAATATCTGCAGTGATGAAAGGGATATCATTGTGGGTGGATAATGGCTTATCTTAGAGAGATAACACAGATGGCTTGGTCCTAGATGTATGTGCAACTCTATTTTTAGATCATTTAATTAGAAACAGGCATTCTCCATATAGAGTTCTTTTAGCTACTCACTGCAGCTTTCTGAAAGAGTTACAAGAGTATCTTTATGTGAGTAATGATAATGTGATTTATATCATTAATTTGTTTCTCAGAATTGCTTTCAGTTTAAGATGAACATTAGAAAAGATTTGTGGCTTGGTAGAGAGATCCTCATGCTGCATCAGCACTTTTTTTCTTTGAATACTTCTTTTCCATGGAAACTGCTATAAATTAAATACACAAAAGTGCAGATCAGGCTGTGGGAAGAACAACAGCATTAAACTGGTAAAGAAGAGTAATGAATAGCTTGTCACATAAATATTGATCAAAAGCACGAAAGTTAAATACTACCGTATTTGATGGTTAAATGGGACCTATTATTCTTCAACTCATTTCAAAGTGTTCCTCCATTTTATTTTAATTTTATATGAAGCAAAAAAAAATAAATAAATGAAATAGCATGTACTCGTAACCAGGGGAATGGTATTGCAATAGAATATATAGTAAAATACATAATGTAGTGGTTATAAAAATGCCAAAGTATTAAAGTTATTTGTGTATAGATAATTGCCTTGCAATGATAGCCCTGTTCTCCAATCCTTTGATCATAAATACACCTGCTTAACAATTAGTCTCTGAGAAACCACACTAGTCATTTAGTGCAGTGTACTCTCTCTTTCCCACCTTGAAGATAAAACTGTCCTTTTATTTACCCCGGGAGTGACTGTAGTATCTGTTGGAGTATCTCATTCAGAATCTGTCAGGAATCATTATCAAGCCAATGACTTTCTCGTTGAGGACTATCTATGCAGCACACTGTGCGGCGCAGAGGCAAAAAAGCTGAAAGCAGTCACACAGACCTGCCCACCAGCAGCAGGAAAATTACGTTTACTGAGAAGAAAAAAATGAAAAAGCTAGCTATAACCTGAGTTTGCTTTAACACAGGGTGTGCTTCTTCAAGGACATCTAACGATTTAGGTACTTCCAAAGAATGAGCATTCAAATTAATGGTAGGAAAAAATCCAGTTTTTAAATCAGACATGTAATCAAATTGTATTTAAAGAATTTGGGGTTCCCTGAGTATAAATGTAGCGTTTTATTTCTAGAGAGAACCTATCATTTACTGGGCAAATCGCTTTTCTCCCTGCCCTCCCCACTCCAAGCCAAAGCTGTCAGAGGCCAAGACCATCTCCTTGTGATAGTGTTATTTCAGAAATGATGCTGCTTTTCTCTTGCTTAAAAAGAGGAACATTTAAAAAGTAGAGTAGGTACACTTGAGAGGCGTTAGCATGGAAATGCATCTATGTTTTTGCAACTGTACGATGCTGTTCATCTGCTTAGTGGTTGTTAACATTTCTCCTGACATCTTTTGTTGAACTCAGAAAAAGTAGATCATTTTCAGTTGGAACTTTTGAACGATGCCCAGTTACATTCTTTTATTAACCGGATACAGCATTCTGTTGCTAATCCTGAACACGCGGCTAAAATTAGTGGCTACTATTTTGAGTATCCAGTTGTTGTTAGTCAGGACTACTGATGAGTAACTGTATTTGTGGGTGTGTGACAGGGACATCGGGACCCTGAGATGTTGTGCAACGTTGCTCTTTGCTTTCAAACAATAGCTGCCCAGATTCGGTGCAGATGTGATTTCCGCCCTTGAGGAAATTTTGGGTGCATTATAGAATGTGTTGATAGGTCATTATACAATATAGCTCCAGTTCTTCCACTTTGCTTTTTCACATATTCATCAATTTGTGTTCCATGCCTATTTTTTTTCACAGCGCTTGGTTTAAACCCAAGAGGGTTGAGTTCTACTTTTTCTTAAATTTTTCTAAGGTATGAACAAAATTGTTTCATCTTTATATTATTCAAGTGCAGGAAAAAGACTCTTTTCCCCGCATGTTTCCAGCTGAATATTTTTCTTCAGACTTGGCTCGAGACTTGCAGATCAAGCCAAGTTCGATGAGAGTTGGGCAAGTGATGTTTTAGTACACAGAAGACTTTGGGGAAGATTTTTTAGAAGACCATCTGTTTGGCTCCAGCTTCTATCCTCACACCCTGTTAGGGACACACACTGGTTAATGTGTGCCAGATCCCTGCACCGCAGGAGCTGCAGGTCAGGTAATATTGGTTGTGTTAGACCCGAGCCTGAAGCACGTGCCTTCTCTTGGAGAGACGAAGCGCTGGGTAGGAAGCGTTTTATGTGGGCACTAAGGGTTCCTTGGATCCATGTCTATGCTTTAAAGGTTGTAACTGTGGGGAAACTCTCCCTGCCAGAGACCAGCCCAGGGTAGGCAAGAAATTGCTGTAGGACTGGAGGGGACCCTGGTGTGGCATTGCGTTGGGCTGATGTTCCTTCTCTCAGAGTGATGAGCTCATTAATGAAGTTGGCTTTGTATTCAGGGTGTAGTCCAGATCTTTAAATGCATTAAGTTTCTGGGAAATTGAAAGCCTTTTGTGCATATGTGATATGATCAATTATGCAAATAGATGTGGAGTCCTCAGGTTGCAGCTTCTGTCTCTCAGCTGTGGGGTTTTCCTCTGGTCTTGGCTGTGTAGGTTCTATAATGCCATTGCTGGCACCTGCACGGACTCAAATATAACATGAGGCTGATCAAGTGCTTTGAAAGGTTTAATCCTTTGTGGTTTCTAAAAGCTTATGAACCATTTAAGCACAATTGTCCTTTCTGGGTGATGCTTTACATCTTTTGATGCTTACGCACATACTTTTGTAATTCTGATCTCCATATCCATTTGAGTGCAATATCAAACTGCTCCGCACATAGGTGTGTGCTCCAGTTAGGGCCTCACTGCCAGTTATAAAGACAAATTTAAATGTAGCTGAAACTGGGCTGGTGTTGAAGGACCTGTGGCCAGGCAGCATGGAGCTGTGCATGATTTCTGAAGAGCCACATGAGAAGCTGTAAAGCCCCAAAATGCTTTATGTTTCTTGAATTTGTAATTTGCCAGGCCAGGTTGCTTTCAAATGATGCAAAGAATTTGGTTTTTAACATGAAATTTGGGCGATGTATAAGGAGAGTGAGCAAATTTTGCTGTGTTACTTCTTTAAAATAGTTAATTATGAGAAAGAAAATGCACACAATATACCTGTCAATGGATTTGACCTGTAACCCAGTTGAATTATAGTGAGTCTCACCTGATTCTCTTAAAGCACTGCCACTGACCTCAGTATATGAAAAGTATATTGGAAAAGCTACCTCTCCCCAGCCTTGCGGAGAGTGAGACCTCTTGCTCAGTAGAAGATGCTGAATGGTTTTCCACACATCAGATCTGTTGCTGTTGGGGTAAGAGATAAGTGAAGGAAAAGATGCTCATAGTGAGCAGTGAAGATAGGATGACATGCGAAGGGTTCCCTGATGAAGAACAGCTATGACTCCAACACTGATGACTTTTAAATCCAAATAAAACAGAAATTCATTTATTCTTGGGAGAAGGGGAGGTGGATTCAGAGAACATTAGAAGTGCATCACCAAATTTAAGCTTTCAGGACCAGATTCTGAGGTAGCATGAATTAGTTTCCTTCCTTTGGCTGCACTGGTATAAATCAGGTTTGCAAAGCAAAATCTTAAAGGAGTGTCTTCAAAAAAGGAGAAAACAAAGATGAGAAGACCGAGTCCCTTTTTTTTGTAGCAACAGCCTTTTTTCCCCTTTCTTATTTTCATGTTATACTTTGAATATAGACTCTAGCAATGAAATGCAAAGACAAAGATGACAGCCAACTATAAATATATGGTTAGACCATATTTCTTCTGGTTTGTAAGTGTGTGCTTGTCAGCTCGAAAGATTCTGCATGCAAAGTGGCAGAAGATTACCATTTTTTACTGCTTAGCATGCATCGCATCTCATTGAGCTTGCAAAGAAGCGGTTTTTGCGTTGCTGCCTGCCTCACTTGTGAAGGATGGCATTATGGGTTGCGTTCATAAACACACATCAGAGTCTTGATTATCTGCGTGTCGCTCCAGCCATTGATTACTTAAATTTCAGTGTGAAATTCTGCACTATCTGCGGAAGTATCATGTGCTCTTACAATTGTTAGTTATATTTCGTGTTCTCCAGATCTGTCAAATATACGGGATATCACACTGAATCTTTTCACTTTTTTTTTTTGGTATTTTTCATGGCTTCACTGGAAGGCCCTAGTTCAACACCTACTGAAACAGGGGGTTTTGCCATTGAAACAAAAGAATCATTGGAAGGAACAAGAAATAACTTTAAATTTCTTACAAAGTCACAGGAACAGTGCTGGAGATTCAAGAAAATATTTGAAGCTGCCAAGCAGGGTTGAGTCTTACCCGTTTGATTCCATCTTTATACTCTTGCATTACTGCAGTTCTCCTGCAAACTGGCAGAACAGGCACCATCTCTCATAGCCCAGTCTATCATCCCAAGTTATGGTGCACACACCAGCTTCAGCATCATTATGAAGTTACTGGTGCACCCATTAGAAAGGCCTCTCTGCTGGTTCATATCTCCCCTCTTCGCTGCACCTCTCAGTGTTCTCGCGTGACTCAAATATAGGGTTTGAAGCATGGAATATAGCTGAGAGGCCCGCTATGTCAGATAATTAATTTAGTGCTCAATGTTTTCAAGAGCAAACCCATTCAAGTTTATTTCATAACTGGCATAGCCTTCGTGCAAGTGATAATTGTTTATATTCCCTTCAACAGAGCCTCCTGCTGTTCTTTTTCATTTGAAATAATTACCAAAGTTTAGACTTCCAGACAATTGTATTAAGGGGAATCATACAGTGCTGCTTAAACAAGTCTTTGAAGACTGAGAGGACAGCTTTCATAGCTCTTTTACATAGCTGTTTTACATATCTTAAGAGAGAGAGAGGCATAAACAGAATTTATAGTGCTCTCCATATTTTTATGACTCATGAGTATCAAATATAAGAGGCAGAGCTGCGCATGCTGCTCGGGCTCTGTCATCAGCTGGGAATGCAGCTTGGCACAGGCAGCCTCAGCGGTGTGAGAAACTGCACTAATCCTCGATAAAATTCTCTGGGAGATCTGCTCCTTGAGCCTTTAATTAGGAACCTGGTAGTCATTAATTTAATAGCCTAGTAAACAATCTGTTACTTCTTTTGCATTTTATGATACCTATACCCCCACCTTGTAGGGCCACTGTAAGGGCTAATTAGCTCAAATATGCTCTATTATTTAATAAATTTCAGCATTTGTTTGATTCAGAAATAGCAAAATTTTTGCATGGAAGCTATTAGGAAAGGAAGTGTGTCACCTCCTCTGGTACTCGGTTGAATTTCTGTGACTATGCTAGTCGGGCTGGAGTGCTTCACTGGGTGAGAAAAAGCAGCTTAAAGCCAACCCTCTCACCTTATCTTGTGCAAGAGGAGGTCCTCATGGACAAAAACATGTTCCCTTCTTCTCAGGCAGCCCCGTACCCGTGTTTAAGCAATTGATCAATCTGATAATTTCACTTATGAACCAGGATGTGCCTATCGACATTTCTGAAAAGTTTCTAGGGACTTGCTGGATCTTACATAGCAGCTACAGGCTTGAGAAATTCCTGGAGCTGGGACCACCAATAAAAACTTTGTGTTGGTGATTGAGTAGGGGAAATTCTTTTCTCTGTCTGCACTGAATCAGTGCCCTAGTTTCAACTAGATATACTAGTATTCATTTCCTGCTTGAAACGCTTGGGCATACTGGGAAGTGTTAAGCAATTGGGATTCATCCCAGAAAATGGTCCGTTTCATTTTTAGCTTAAGTGATACAGTGTGTTAAGTTTGTAAAGTTTTGTGCAATAGTTTATGCACAATATAAATAGCAGATATTATTGGGAGAGATTGCTATTTCAATATACAGAAGATGTAGAGTTTTATATTAACCATCCACCAGACACAGACACAGACACACACACACCCTCCCCTCAGCATCTTGGAGCCCTCAATAGGGTGAAAGTCCCTTTCAAGAGCTTGTATCACGCTGAGAGGAATTTTGTCGTACTTGGCCAGTAAAGATCTCCAGTGATATGATAGTCTTGGGTGAGCTTTCTCCCTGTACCACCCAGCCTCCCTCTGCCAGCAATTGCATACGGTAGGACTCGACAGAAGGGTTTTGATGTGTTTGCTGCCTGTGACCCACCAGCTATGAGGTAGCGTCTCAGATTTGAGCTTGAGGAATCCATTCATACGCTCCTCTGTAAGATGATGCGGCTGAGGCAATGCTCTTTAACGTGAGGTTTCGGGCTGGCATTTTCCAAAAAAAAAACCAAACCAAAAAACCAACAACAAACCACCAAATAAACAGAGGATACTTTCTGTAATAAAATGGAAAACAAATATTTTGAACTTAATGGTGCAGTTAATGCTAGCAACCCTTTAACATGGTACTAAAATCTTAAGCTAAATTCTTGCAATTATGTGGCATTATGCTGGGTTTGTAAAGTGCTTGTACTGAGGCAGTTTCATATTGAATTAATTTAGTTTATACTTGGCTATTTCATGTCTCTTGCAACAGATCTTGCAAGCGTAAGGTATGAATTTCAGTGTTGGATTAAAATACTACTTTGCTTTCCAGCTATGAACATGTGATCAGATTTTTACAGGCGAAAGGAGAATCTCCCTTGTTCTTAGTTCTTATGGCAATTGCTTTGAGTCAAACTGAGCACAGGGCAATTCCTGCAGCAGGGTCTCTCCCACCATGAGCTCTTGGTGTTCAGCTCCTGCAAGGAGCCTGTTGAGGGTTTGTAGGTGATGGCAGAAGAACCTGGGGCCTTTCCGAGGACTAAAGTCCTCTGAGCAGGCAAAGACCATGGAAACTGAGCTGCTGACATACGCTGTGATGAAGACCCTTATCTCAAGAAGTCAAAGTGAATTGTACTCAGTGAATATTTTAGGGACAAAGAGGTTAATTTAGCTTGTTGATCCACTGGGTCCCAGTTAACAAGTCTGATGCTGCTGTTCTTGAATTATAATTCTACTTCAAAAGGATTTACTCAAACCCCAGTTGATAAAACCTCTTCTATAGGAATATTTCTAATTTCTCAGAACTGTAACGAGAAGTCACAGAAGTTATATGCAGTTTAAAGCTTGATAAGAAAAAAATAATTAGGATTGATAATAAGCTGTTTTTAAAGGCAGTAGTAATATTTTGACAGCAAAAGGATTTCAGAGTGTTGCTATTTTTCTAGAAATAATATGACTGCCAAAAACTCTGCTGATTGTTTTTGAAAGCCTGTGTAGATGAGGTAAAAATGATCTGTATCACTATGATATTGTAGCAGAAAGTTTGCGTTCAATTTCCTTCTTGAGGAAATTATGTGTCCCTTTTGTGTGCTGCCTTTCCTCAAGGACACAGTTTTATAGTATAATTGAGCATTCAAAACTTAATTTAACAAAACGATTGCAATTTACAGAATTGTAGACACAGTGGAGTGATGAGGCTTAGTGAGACTGGAAACGAAAAGCATTTCATGATCATTTGTGGGAGGCATTTTCATTTGTGAGACCCGCATGTGTGGTGGGGGTGCTGCCAAAGGCTGCAGGGTTTCTACTGGGCTTGATCTCATCCCTGTCCTCAAAGGATGTGCTTGTGATGTTTCTGGTCAGTGCAATGATAAGTCTGTTAGTGATACTGGTTGCACTGCAGGATGTGTGTGCTCCCCCTGACACACAGTCACTGAATCACAAGGAAGGGTCTTGTCACCTCTTGTTGCCCATCAGCAAACCAGAATCATAGAATGGCTAGAGTTGAAAGGGACCTTAAAAGACCACCCAGTTCCAATCCCCTGCCCTGGGTAGAGAGACCTCCCACTAGACCATGTTGTTCCAAGCCCCATCCAGCCTGGCCTTGAACCCCTCAGGGATGGAGCAGCCACAGCTTCTCTGGGCAACCTGGGCCAGGGTCTCACCACCCTCACAGCAAACAAGTTCTTCCTGAGATCTCATAATCTCCCCTCTTTTGGTTTAAAACCATTCCCTCTTGTCCTTTGGCTCCCCTCCCTGATCAAGAGTCCCTTCCGGTCTCTCCTGTAGCCCCTTTACTGGAAGAGGTGCTAAGGTCTCCACAGAGCCTTCTCTTCTCCAGACTGAACCCCTCCCAACTCTCTACAGCAGAGAGGCTTCAGCCCTCTGATCACCTTCATGGCTTCTTCTGGACTTGCTCCAACAGGTCCATGTCCTTATGTTGGGGGGCCCCAGAGCTGAATGCAGAACTCCAGGTGCATTCTCATGAGAGCAGAGCAGAGGAGCAGAATCCCCTCCTTTGACCTGCTTTTGATACAGCCCAGGATGCAGTTGGCTTTCTGGGCTGCAAGCGCGCATTGCTGGCTCATGTTGAGCTTCTCATCAACCAACACCTCCAGAATGCATTAAGCTCCGTTTAGATCTCCAGCTCTGGCTTTGTCATTGCCTTTTCATTCTCTGCCCCAAGTCCCAGGATGCTAATATGTTGTTTCCTCTGAAGTTTGAATCACTCTCAGGAAATGAAGTGCTCTTAGGTCCTGCCCTCATTCCTTTGCCCTTAGTGTGTCTCCTGCCTTAGGATCAACTTTATTTTGCTTCTGAATGAACTTTCCCCCCTTCTTCTTCTGGCCATCTCACTCCACCAGGAGCTACTGGGCGGATTCTTGGCAGGGTTCATCTCCTTGTATGCTCCTTCTCTCTCCACTGACCACATCCTTTGAGGAGTGCTTCAGCAGTCCTGCACAAAAATGGTCTTTTTTGGGAGAACCTGCTGGTCATCACTCTCTGGAGTGATTTCCCTCCTTCTGAGATGGCAGCATTTTACACGTTGCGTTTAAAGTGAAGCCTATAGATAATTTTAATACTCAGGAGGGTTTTATTTTTTTACCTGAGGGCACTTAAACGGGCACAGGAGATATCATATTTAGTCAAATCTGCCGCCTAGCTAGGGGAGGATCAGATCTTCATTAAGATGCCTTGTTTTTGCACACTGGTGGATGCTATTTCCCGGCAAACTTGATTTGTGTGAGTGTTGGAGATGGCAGGCTCCTTCGGGCAGCAATCTTGGATGAAATCCTACCCTGGTGTCTCTGAGATGACATTATTTACTTTAGTTTCACCCATTCCATCATCTTTCCCTAGATGTTTTCACATTAAGTACATCTTGTACTGAAAAAGAAATGCTGCTGAAGGAGGTCTGCTTCAACTCCTGGCAAGTGAGGAGGAGACAAAAGCTCTTAGATGCGTTAATCTAAACAGCCACAGTATCCCTGCCCCAAAAAGGACCGTATCCTTGGCAGATACTGAATCTGCCTTTTTCAAAGGAGAGGGGAGTTTCTGGAAATGAATCTGTTGAAGGAAAAGCCAATAAGAGGAACTGTGTCATTTTGTCCTCAAAGCAACTTCTAGCATATTGCCGTTTGAACATTACACACTCCCTTCTAACTACACTGACATAGTCAGGGTGCCTTTTCAGCAGCAGAATAAAAAGTGGGATCCCTAAATCCAGTGCCTCCAACAGACACTGCCTTTCTCTTGGTTTCAACAGACAGAAACATTGTTTAAACCAGACTTTTTTGGCATTTACTGGCATTACTAAGAAAGAGTTGGCAAGGAAAGCTGGCAGAAGGAGATGAGCTGGATAAACTTTAAAGATTTCTTTTTTTTCTATAAAATGAATATCCAGAAGCTGTGTAAATGTATTTTTTTTCGGTTTAAAAAAAAGTATAGAAAGACAACATATACAGATTTTTGACTGAAATACCATCTAAGCCAGTTGTGCCCTTCAAATTCTTTTCCCTCAATTAAAAAGATGTGGGGGGTGGGGGAAAGAAAAAACAAAACAAAACAACATCTCAGGAAATCCCTAGAATGTTTATTCGGGAACAGACCAGCCTGTTACAGTCATTAGCTTGCAAAGGTATTTCTCTTATAGTCAGAGGGCAATGTGAATTTTAACCTTTTATTGCCAAGAGATGTCGTGTTTGTCAGTGAAGTAGCTACTGAGATACATGGAGGCACATAAATTATTGTAATTAAGTGGGTGGCATATGTAAAAAAAAAAACAAAACAAAAAAAAACCCCAAAAGTAAACCTCCAAAGTGCACCCTGCAGAGAGAAATTAAAATCAATTTAAATTAAACATAAAGTACTATATTCCATACTTTATGGTGTTTCCTTTTATTGCTTCAGCATTTCTGGTTGTAAAAGCTTCAGTTGCAACAAAAGGAGATTTCAAAATGGGGTCCTCCTGTTGGTTGTTTTTTTTTTATTTGTTTTGTTTTGGTTTTTTTGTTTGGTTGGTTTTTTTTATTGTGAGTTTAGTGCAGAATTCTTACTGCCATGGTAGGGTGATGATAAAGGAAAAAAAGAGAATAGGCTGCCACTGGTTTGAGCTGTGACCTGTGGGAGCCCTCCGGACCCACGCAGGTGTTTCTCAGGATCCCCACAGGAGGGGAGAGGAAAGGAAGCTGCTGCTCTATGGGGACCAAGCATCAGGAGCTTGGGAAGACTGCAAGAGGGCAAATTTAAGATACGGGTAGAAGCAGTTGGGTTTTGGGGTTTTTTTTAAGATGGAAGCCTAAATTGTTTGCTTTGTACACTCAAACATCTCCCCTTTCATTGTCTTGCCCTTTTCCATCTATAAAGTGGTAATTAAGGCTTAACCCAATGGGACATCAATTTGATTTTGGTAATACTCTTTTCAGATGATAAGTGTTATATGTATTCGCACAACTTCTAGGGAATAAGGGGTTGCTGTTCTTGGGGAAAGCAGGATGTTTTGCATGTGTGGATGAGTCACGCATGTGCTGTCAGAACAAGGGAACAAATATTTTCAAGATCTTAGTTCTCGAAGAATTAAAGAGGAGTGTTCGCAATGCTGCGTACAAGAATTGTCACTGTTACAATCTTGGAGGCAATTTAAGAGCAGCTTGTAAGTACTACGAGGAACAATAATTGAGATTTTTATAGCATATGATGAGCTATATTAATCAGTCCAAGTTTAGTACAATCACCTGTCTTTGAGGAAGATTAGCATTGACATGAAAACACTTCATTTTAAGCAATGTTTTGAGAAATAATATTTTAGTGTATTATGTACTTTTATGTGTACATTTTTGCTTCTCTCAAATATGCAATTTAATCATCAAGCATCAATTTATTTTTAAAATTGAATTTATCAGTTTTAACACACTGTCATTTATCTTTTATTAACTAATTTCAAAAGAAATCTCTCTGTGTGGAATTGAAATCAACTCTAATTTCAGCCTTCATGGAATTAGTATTTAGCGATTTCTCCACATCTTTGTGTTTGAGATGGAGAGAATGACAGCTAGATTTCAGCCATATCTTTAAAAGAGATTCTTGAGGCCTTCCCACTGCATTGCTGAATTTCCCAGCAGGTTTATCTGTATCTATATTGATGTAGTAGATATATCAATATCTATATGCATATATACATACAGATACTCTGTTCCCAACCTTGCCCCAGGGTTCAGTTCTTAAAAAATGGCCTGATTTTTTTTATTTTTTTTTTGCAACAATAAGTGTGGAAAAAACGGCTGAATGGGGTTACAGCAAAATTATGTGTTGAAATCAAATCATAAAATCAGGTAGTTGAGAGGGAAGATACATATCACTGAGTCAAATTCCTATCAGCATTTCTGCTTTGCTAGGACATGTTCTTAGGAAGGAATTACATTTAGAAGCAGAGAGCTTATCAGTCTGTCCTTGTAATGTACTTGCCAATGTCATGAACTTCATATATGGAGATAGAGTTGTTCTAATTTTAGGACTAGGCAGTAGAAAAAAAATATAGCATATTTTAAAAGAAATTAAAACAGTATATGGTCATTGAAAGTATGGATATTATCTGTGTCATCATGAAAGAGTTTAAAAACTACAGTAGGATCAGCTGCTACAGATATTTTGGCTGATGTATATTTAATAAGTGTCTTGTGGGGCTCCCCCATTATTGTGTGTTTGAGCTGAATGGTATTTCCTGTAATTCTAATAATTTTGGACAGGTAAGAAAGGGGGCTTGAATTATTTTTTTTTGGCAGAGAAATATCAAAAAAATTCTTTGCAGCCTTCATTACTAAACAACTTAGACAAAGCGCGCAGCCTGTGCTTGAAGTCTTCAAAGGCAATGTTAGTTTGTTTTTCCAGAAAAATCTTTATCTTTCTCAGTGAAAGTCAAATCAATATATCACTGGTAAAACACAAAGCTGTGTCTCACCAATGTATATTACTCAAGCTGAATGTGAATTCTTACATTAGCCATCACAAACAAACCAAATGATTTGGAAATACCACAGTCTGCTTGTCTTTTTTTCAGCAGCCACTGTGCCATTTTATGTTTTTACATTCTGTATTTTTATTTTATATGCGTATATTTTCTTGTCATAGCAGTAATGGTTTCAAAAGTTCCTCAAGAGCAATAGTGAAATTACTTTCATGATTTGTTCTTTTGGTGTGCTGTCTGGCACCTGACAGTCTACCCTGAGTTAGTGAGAAATTTATTCAGCATAAAAGCAAGTCTTACAGCAATTTATTGCTGTCTTTACCTATCCCACAAAAATCATTCCTCTGCATCTCCCACAATGTGCAAATTCACTTCTTCAATTTTAGGGAGCTGTATCTTGTCTTTTGATGCAATGTCACTGTCACAGCCTTGATACACGGGAAAGAAATAACTTGTCCCACGCATTTAGCCTAAGGTAAAGTTTGTATGTGCGAGGTATACTTATCTGTGAATTTCAATTCACTAACTAAAATTTGATTGAGCTGTTTGGGGCAGCGGTTGATACACCTTCTTTATCAAACATATCATGAAATTTAGGCTTCTTTAGAAACTGAGTCTTTACGCAAAGGCAAGTAACTGCTGTCTGAGGGAACAGTGCAGCATCCCTCAGCTGAGGCAGTTCAGAGGCAGTTCCTCAAGAGCCCCTCTGGAGACGAGGACACACATGGCGTTTTTGCTCTTCCTAAGTCTTTATCTCAGCGCAACCAATTCATTCAGTCCTCAAAAGTTATTTCCTTGTGCACCTCGATGAGTGGTCCCAGTTCCTCTCTGAAACTCTTCCATCTTCTGGTGAGCAGGACTTCCCATTTACACTGCTTCCTTCACCATCTCCAAAAACCAGCACAGTAGGGGGAACCCCTGCAGAGCCCTTCTCTATTTATATGTTGATAAACCTGGATGAAAACTTCCAAAAAGGCTATATATACTTTTAAACCTGCTAGAAGACTCTGGCTTGCTCCCGTGCTTCAAAGTCCTGCTCTAAACATACAGTGTTTGCTGGTACTTTGTGATGCAGCATAGCGGTACCCGTATCTGGCAAACACTTCCTATTTATAGAGACACTAATGAACCTTTCCAGAAGCCTTCCTCTGCATTCTGCTAACTGCTGTGACTCAGGAATACAAAGACCAGAAGTCTGGTGCTATGTGTCATGTTTTAATAGGCGGTTTCACACACTCATACTGTTGAATTTCATAATTTCATTTAAATATGCAACATGGCAGAGTATTATGACCTGGTTTTTGTTTGTTTCTTCGTTTTTAAGGTCTGTAAAGCAGTGGTAACTCAGTAGTTTAGGTGCGTACCTCAATGAAACATTGGACTTCTTGTTTTCCATGGGGAAAAAAAACCAGGATTGTTCAATGGCTGGCTGAAGAGCAACAGTGGGGGGCAAATCTGTTTATTAATAATCTAGTGGTTGGAGTACTCACCAGTGTAGGTTGTGGATCAGACTGCTGAGGCACTGAATATCACGGAAGAATGCAGGCTATATGCATTTCATACCAGATCCTCCTTGAATAATTACCAGGAAGGAGAACAGCCATGAAAATAAATGAGGAAGAGGTCACCTGGGGAGAAGAGGAGAAGGAGTGCAGGGGATGGCTGGAGATCTGAAACCGTGGCCCACGGTAAGGACAGGGAACAGGGACTATCAGTCTAGAGGGGGAGAGGCTGGGCAGAGGCATGATAAATCTTCGTGTGTGTGAAAGGCTGCAGGAAAGTAAGAGGGAGTAATTAGTCTCTGTGTCACTGTTAGATATGCTCCCTGTCTAGCAGGGACAAGAAGAATGGCCTTGCAAGGCAGCAAGTAAGAGCTCAGTAATGAAGATAATGAGAAAAGAGTGTATTTACATGCATATAACGAGGAAGGAAAGCTTTGAAGTTGTTCAGAGTGCACTTGATTTTCAGAAAAGACAGAGAAACGGCTGCTAATGAGAAGGGTATCGTTATCTTGTCACGGGGCAGGAACGTCTCAGGTCCTGTATGTCACATTTTCTAAGGTTTGATGTGAAACAGAGACCATTCTTTTCCCTTTATCAAAACCTGCTTTGCAAACTTTTGCCTTCTCTACATCTCAAAGAATAAGAGTTGGATTTTTCTGGGTTTTTAAATACCAAAACCTTCACAGGTTTTTCTCACCTAGGATAAAGACACTGCTGCCCTATAGCTTTTCTTTACCTTCTAATTATTAGTTTTGTACAACTTAGAACCAGACACTAAATAACACATAAACAACTAAAGCATTAACTATAATCATTTCTCTGCTTTTGCTCTAGCAAAAGTTCAGCCTTTTGTTTGTTCTTGCAAATTTTATAATTAATTGAAGGATGGACACTGAAGTCACAGGGATGGGTCAGGATGCCATGGAGGCCAGCATGTTTATAACTGAAGAGGTTTTTTAAGAAGGAATTAGTTATGTCTCTTGGCAGGACTTGTTAACTTTTGTGTTGTGCTACAGAGTCCCCATATAATCATAGACAAATCAATTGGCTTCTTTGTGCTGCAGTTGTTCATCTGTAAATGGAGACAGAGGCACATCTCTGCCTCACAGGTGCTTGCTTGCAGCAGTGATGGAGGCTCTTATCGAGGCAGTTTTCTAAAACAGTCGCAGGCAGTCTGAGAAAATCCTTTCTTTGAGGAATTTTGGAGGTTCAAGAAAGAGACAGATAAGCTATTCTGTCAAGACAGGGTAAGAAAAAATACAGTGTCCGTGTGAACCATTGACTTTGTCCTGTAGTAGCACTTTCCTTATTGCCTCTTTCCAAAGTATATCCTATAAAATATGGTAAACAAAAATTGCATGGGGAGATGAATCTTTTGAAAGATGGGTGAAATCTCTTTTGTGTATCTCTCTGGATTTTATGGAAAACTTGGTTACACAGAAATAATCAAGCTTCACCAGAGGCCCTTTGATGGCTTTCTGGGAGTACAATGCCATAAACAATGTTGGGTGGCAGCAGCAGACTCATATCTGTGTCATCTGTTACTCTGAGAAGCATCAAAGCTTCAAAAGATTTTCAGGAAGGGGGAAGGGAGGAGAGTGTTTAACTGCAGTGCATCATAAATCGACCAAATCCTGAGATGACAATTTCGACTGTTTACAATAAGTGTGAAGTAATTCAAAACACGTTCTGGGACGCTCGGGTTGTAAAGTCCTGCTGGATCACATGGGCTGTGTCGCAGAGCTGTCTTATTTTTAATTAGCAGTGAACAGAGGCATGGTGATGGGTTTGGGGTGAAGGTTTTGGGGTGGTTTTTTTTTTTGAAGGATCATCTGAATGAAAACACGTTCAGTCCAGAGCTGCTGGTGAGTCTTTTTTTTTCCTTTCAGTATCTTTTCTGCAGTTTTGTGTCAGTAGCTCTGAAGGCAGTAGACGGGATGCAGAACATGGCGTGTTTGGGGCAGATAATGCTGTGGTTGGCCTGTTGTTATAAGTTTTCAGGTGTTCAGCAGATTTTTTCACTCAGTGCTCCTCAGTGATATATCTCTTTTGTGGTTACCAACTCTTCCCAATGCTAAGCTCAAAAATACGATTTTTCTGTTTTCATTTTTTCTTCCTTTTTTCTTTCTTTTTGTTTGTTTGTTTGGTTGTTGTTTGTGCAAAGGATAGTCAGTCTATTAGTTCTGGATCTAAAAGGAAAGCTCCCCTTAAAAGTGAGAATTTTCCCTCTGAAGACAATAAATCTCCAAAGCTGATGGAAATTCACCAGCATATGGCACACAATTCATCTAGCACAAATACCTAAATACTCCATGTATCATAGCCCATCCCTGGGGAAGCTCGCATTTAAGTTTCCATTGGGGTTGAATCCTCAGGGGGGAAAAGCAAAAAATCTCTGAAACTGAAATAAGAAATGGAGAATTTGAGACTATCACCAACACAAATCAGTGCGCAGTCCCAGCTTCACTGCACTTGCTCAGGCAAAACCGCATAAAATAGACTTGTCTCAGACAATCTTTATTATTCCCTGTTACCTGTGCTAATTCACTGGCTTCTGGTGTTGGGGAAGGCAGGCAGAATAGATCAGGGCTCGTACAAATAATGGAGTGGCAAGAAGAGGGGGAAACATTGTAAATACACAGTTGAATGATATGTTAACATAAAGGCTGGCCAGAAAGGTGGATAGATCAACCTCTCCTGTGACGGGATGCTCTGGTAGCTCCACATTTTGCCCAGGAAAGAGTAATTTTGTTTGGCAAGAACAATTAAGCAGTTTGCAGCGTATAAGTGCGCTTACTCCTCATCTTTTAGCTGCATGGACAACCACTGCTGTCGTCTGTAATTCCAAAGCTCCTGTGAAGTCTATTTTCCCACAGCCCCTATGGGTATTTGACACCAGCGTCCAGTGGCTGAGCTGAAAAGCACTCTTGCTTGTTTTGTTCTGCTGCATCGGTCCATGAGGCTGAGGTTGGGTAATTGAAACGTTTTAAGAGCCTTCTGCAGAACTTCCACGTGTCTGTTTTCTAGCCCTGTGCAGTCAGTTCAGCAAAGAAATGGGAATATTTCTGTTCATTTACACTGGATGGCAGAGCAGCTGAAGGTGACAGCGGACTTTTTACTTTTATCACATGTTGCAAATGCCTTTGAGATGTTTCTTTCTTTGTTATCTCAAAATACTGTGCTACATTGATTTTTGCTTTTTCTCTAAGGGGCTGAAAATTTCAGTACTAACCCTGAAGGCAACTGAAATAATTGATTATCTGTTTTTACCTCCTCTTCAGTTATTTACCTCATGCCCTTCAATGGAGAAAGGGTTTTCTATTTCTAGATGATTTAGTGTAAAGCAGATCTTTGCTGAGCTTTAATATCAATTTATATAACCTTGATACAGAGGTTATTTTTTAGACCCACAAGTTTATCTAATGTGTCATGAGAGAGCTTGTTCTAGAAATACCATTTTATAGCTTATTCTTATTGAACCTCTGAGTAATAAGAAATGAAACTAATTTTCTGGAAGCTCAGTCAGCAATTCAAAATACTTAAGCAAATTATCTACAGGAGGAATTAAATGCCTACTGGCCTTCTGTACTCTAGTTAGGTAGATTTTAAAACATATTTTGTAATTAATAGATACATTTTGTTTACAGGGCTTTTTGTGTATATATTAATGGCAATGTCACTCTAATCTGTGCTTTTTCTTTGCCTTTGTGGCAAGGAATATGCTGGTCGTTAATACTGAAAATCTCTGGGTATCATTCAGAATAAAACATATGTTTTTGTTCTAGGGAGTACTTTCTTAGATAAGTTTCCTGAGATTTCCACAGTACTTTGTGTCATTTATTTTCTATGAAAACGTAAAGGTATAGAAGTGGTATCTGTAAGTAAAGTCTCTTTCTAATCAAGTAGAAAAATGTGAGATGCTGCCTGCAGGTTTGCAATGTCATTCGCTTTACTAGGAAATTATCAGATCCTTCTTTCTCTTAGGGCGCATTCCAGGATATAAAAATGATTCATGTGTCTTGGAAGTACAGCTTTGGAAAGTTTGTCAAGTTATCTTGAGTAGCCCAAGACTGGGGTGAAATCTCTCCTTCTATTAGTTTAAAAAATATTAATATTTTATCTGTCTTTGTATAATTCATTCATCATCTTCAAAAGATCATCAGAGACAAATTACAGTTTGAAAGAGTGGAAATTAGATACCAACTACTCACTTCTGGTTTGCATTCCAGTATTTGTGATGCAAAAGGGAACTTGAATCCAGAAGCACATCTGTGATTGCAATAACAAATTAGCAAAGAAGATTTAATCTGAGCCACATAATATGAAAAGATGTTTAGGGAGAACAAAGTCTGAGCTCAGAGATCTTGGCACAGACCTGGTGGTGCAGTGGAGCATTGTGATTGGAGGGGAGAGGGAGGGATCTGCAAGTGAAGAACAGCATGTGAATTAAGCCAAATAATTAAGTGATTTAAGCATTAATCTAGCCAACCCTCCGAGTTCATTCAGAGAAGCAAAACATATATCATTGCTTCTCTGGAGATTGTTGCATTGTCAAGGATTTAGTTTAGCCAGGACATTCAGACCTACCCTTCACTTGCATGAAAAGAATTCTTAAATTTCTTATTGTCTGAAACTGATTGTATCTTTTTGCCTTTCAGTAAGTTTCATTTAGTTGCAATTACTCTGACTTCAGAATCTTGAAATCAAATGAATTAATGAAAATGGAAAATCAGAACTCTTTCCTAATTAAGAACTGAGCTTTTCAAGGAATATGAAAGGATCTAATTTAGAGAAAGATGTTTGGAGAGCTTGAAATGTGGCTTGAAGGAGATACATGTGCATTTAATATAACTTACTGAGCTCAGCCAGATTTGTATTGACGGGAGACAAAAAGCATCTGAAATCCTCTTTCAGTGATAGAATAATTTGTGGGCTTTCCTGAAGCATTCTGAGTTGACTTTCAGTTCAGTGAAATGGGTGGCCACCAGAGGTTGCTTCTCGGTGGACACAGTTACTACTGAATTTTGCATTCTTTTTCTCTCTATTAGTTAGTTGAACCATGGAAGTATTGGGAGGGGATTGTGTTTTTTTGGTTTTTCTCTTTGGCAGCTTTGTCTCTCTTCTGTATGGATGTGGAGAAACCTGCATCCTGGAAATGCAGCAGTTGCAGGAGCCTCTGAGGATGCAGGTGACACTGAAGGGATTTAAGGAGTGAGCAGGTGCCTCAGATAAGATTTATAATGGGCACAGTTCAAAACAGAATTTTCTATTAATCCCAGAGCACAGCTCTCTTGGTCTGACTCTTCCCCAACGTACACAAATACGTACTGTCCCCATGCACAACACGTGGAGCTCATTGGCTTGTGCCCTCCTCAGTGTGCCAGGCAGCTCCCACTACAGACAACATTTTCGGATATTATCTAGATGATGTGTCGTTTCTTGTCATTTGGAACTGAGAAGTAATTACCATCATAATTCTTATCCCCCACATCGCGGGCTCCCCACAAAAGTGCACTGCAGAGAAGGAGAGAAGAAGTGTTTCTAAAGAGAGAGTCAGGTTTGCTGCTCAGCTCTGTTAGAACACAGTGGATGTGTGGGTGGTAAAATGTAGAGATGTTAGATGGGAATACTCACAGAAAGTAAGGCAGGAAAAGACGTAAGGTGCATAAAATATACTGACAGTGGGTAGCTACCCAGTCTTTGACACAGTCCATGCTTTCTCTTCATTTTTTGAGTATATTGGAAGACTCTGTTATAATCAAATTCAAAGCAGGATATCACAGTTCCCAGCTCCCTTACAAAGAGGAGGAATTTTACTTTTCAAACTATGTGTAGCTTTAAACCCAAGTGGGATCTACTAAATCTACATGGCACAGTCCTCGAAGAAGTTCACTTACATTTTAAACTGGGAAATCTCAACAGCTGTTCATTCACATTATAATTACCCAAATTGCAGAGGACTGTCTGCAACAAGCTCTGTTCGATAACTAAGGCTACCCAGACCCACAGCAATTGCTTCCGAGCCGCCAGCTCTATTAAGTTTTGGTTTGTAACAGTTTACTACAGAACAGACATGTTTGTTTTCTTTGCACAGCCTTCCACAAAGCATTGTTTAAGCAGCACATAATGTATTCCAACAATGAGGTACTTTTTGCTCCCATCTGTTTGATAGCAAAATGAACAATTGTGACTTGTACGTACAGTGTAAATACTGTATAATGACTATGGGTTTACTTTGAGTTAATTCCAGGTTATTTCATTCCTGCGCCAGGTTTTAGTCTGATTTTGAGCCAGGGAAGGATTTCTGCTGTTGGGCTTGAACTTTTCAGGTGTTAAACGTCCCTTTAACAGAGTGAGCCATCGTTATCCAAAGGTGACAGTAAAAGACTGCCATGGGCAGACCCAACTGTACAACAGGTATCGGGAGAATGAGCTGCCACGTGCTTCTCAGACTTCCAAGGCTGTGTGGCATCTAGTCAACTTTTCTGCATAGAAGGCCACAAAGATACCCCCCTAGAGACTTGCAGGGCTGTGGGTATTTCTATTTAAACCTTTTGGGACAATACAGTAAGGACAAACAATGTAGAGCAGGATTTAATTTTTAATAAGTCTTCAAGTCTCTTCAACAAGAGACTCTTCTCTCAGACTCTTCACCAAGTCTTTTTTTTACTTTATATTTGGAGATCTCTCAAGAAGCTGTAATCAACCTCCTGACCAACCTCTTCAGTGCGGAGGACAGGAAGGGCACGGTCTTTCCAGTCAGTTTAGGGAATGGGTTATGATAGCAAACAACACACCCTTCCATCAAACTGAGATTAAAAAGCACTACTGCTTTTGAGCTGCTTCCAAGCTGAGATTTTTGCCGATTGTACTGGGTCTGGGTAGAAAGTCCTGCAGTCCACGAAATTAGGAAAGACAAAATTTGGTGGCCGCAGATAGCTTTGTGGAAGTAATACTTCAAAGAGGTGGCAGGCAGCACTTTAAGCAGGGAGCTGTTTGGGCTACATCACAATAAATCACAGAATCATAAAATCATTTGGGTTGAAAGGGACTTTTAAAGGTCACCTAGTTCAACCCCCCTGCCGTAAGCAAGGACATCTTCAACCAGATCAGGTTGCTCAGAGCCCCATCCAACCTGGCCTTGAATGTTTCCAGGGATGGGGCATCTCCCACCTCTCTGGGCAACCTGGGCCATTGTTTTACCACCCTCTGCATGAAAAATTTCATCTTGATATCTAGTCTACATCTCCCCTCTTTTAGTTTAAATCCATGACCCCTCGTCCTATTGCCACAGGCCGTGTTAAATGAGAGCTGGCTAAAAGCATACAGATTTTTTTATTATTTTTATTACTTGTTCTTAATACAAAATTGAGTTCACAGTTTGGTGCAGTCATTTCCATTCAGTGAAAACCATATGTTGTTTCATTTTCCTTTCTTCCTTCCTTTGTGATTCATGAATCTAACGAATCACCCGCTCCCAGATGCAGAGCAGACTCCTTGCAGGTCATCAGGCATGCAGAGAAGTGTAATAAATACACACTGAATGTTGGTTTGTGTTGGTTTGCATCCATCCTGCTGCAAAGATACAGGAAGGGCTTCAATACCTCGCACTGGCTGGTTTGTGTTACGGCGCGCATCCTTCTCCCAAACCACATCCTGAGAGAGCGGACAGCAGAGCTCACTCCCAACTGCCTTTTTCAAAGTGCTGGCAACACTCATCCCCCTTTTTTCATAATTCACTAATGTTTGTTCTCCAAACTTGTTTTTTAGGAATCTTTGAAAGATTTTTGTTTCAAAGTTTGTCCTGAGAAGGGACTATTGATTTTGACCTATTTTTAACCAATATAGTTCAGCAGATAATTGGATAGCTGCTTTCAAAACCAAGGCTGCCCTATCTGCTCTGCTCAGATTTAATTAAAAAGAAAGAAAGAACACATTTTACTTTTCTTTTTTTTTTTTTTAAATGTAAAAAGTTGTGAATTTTCTGTTAAACCCAGTTTAGCTGGCCAAATGCACATAAACATGTTTTAGTACAACTTCAGTCCCTGATAATGAAAATATGGCGTATATGTTGAATTCAGCTTTCATGCCTGACATTTTACTGGCACCAAACAAATTCATAGCATAACAACTCAGCCTTAGAAGATGCAGATTTCTTTAAAACATCAAGCTAGTTATTTTGGATTTGCTCCTGAAATATTTGCTCTATAATGTTATGACATTTTGAACATGTTTTAGCTAGGTTATTCTTTAATTTAAAAAAATTAAAAAAAAAAAAAGAAAAGAAAATAAACCAGGAATACAGCACAAAAAGGATGTAGCTAAATTGTAAGCATGCTTTCCCTTTCCGAGAGTAGTCATTAGCTTTGTATTTCTGCATGGAAACCAGGAAACTCTGTGCTAGAGCTGTGTAGTTTTATTGATTTTGGTCTGGCACAATTAACTTCTCAGTTTCCTCTTTCTTGAGTGTTATTTGCTTGAATTTTTAACTCTGGATAAGGATCTTTGAACACCAACAGTGAGCAAGAAACTGTTAATTTAAATAGCCCTTTACAGGGATTTGTAGGAGCTTCAGCAGATGCTGTCAAATGACCTGATGGCCAGAGGCCGGGGCTGCCAGAGCTATAGAAGTGGTGCACCTCTATAAAATAAACCTGGTGGGTTTTTTTTTCCCCACGTTTTAATTGAAAACCTTTTTAGCTTATGAAGAGAAGACTGCTGAATTTGGGTCATTCCCAAGGTTGTCCTGTTGCTCCTGTTTCGTGCATGTCACATGAGCTCCATGGTGGGGTTTTCTGTTCCTGTTAGGAAGCTGGGAGAGGGGCAGAAGAGCTGCTGCCTTTGCGTCGTCCCTGCTTTAGGACCTCATGCACGATGGTTTCTGCTGTGTCTTGTGGTGAGCAGCAGTGCAGGATGCAGGAAAAGAAGAGGGTGGAAAAACCTGACTACCTCCAAAGAGCAGGTTCATTTGCTATAGGAGGAGATAAGAAAAAGGGAGAAACAAAAGAAATTTTAGATTAGAAACTGTGCCTTCCAGATAAAAGAATCTTAGACCTATTTGTACAGTCAGCAAGAAAAAGTATGCTCATGTTTTCAAGGAACCACTTTATTTTAAAGTTGGGATCAAACTTGGAAGTTCTTAGGTTTCCTACATTATTGGAGTGGCTCAGCCAATTTGTTGAGGGGCTGTGATTCTTTGCTACGCCATTAGGAAAACGAAAAAGAAAAAATAACCACAGCAAAATACTCTGTTCTCTTTGTTGCTACTCATTATATACAGCCACAGGGATACGTGCTTGTCATTTGACAGTAAGGAAAGCACAGCTGAATTCACTGCCCTCAGGAACTTGCAAAACAATATGAATTAAATGTTTATACTTTTCCTGTCTGCGTGAAATATCGCCTGGTTTTTGGAGGTGTTTGCAAGAAACATAGACTCTTGTGTTGCTTCTACAGTAAAGGCAAAAGAAAAGGAACAAATACTTATTGATTTAAAAAAAACAATGCACACAATTTATAGGGGTTTTTTGCCATTTGTAATGATCTTAAATGTATATACTTTGTAGACAGCTTGCATTTGTTAGATTGAATTCCAGTTATTGTGGTAAGATTCCCCAGGTGGCTTCATTTCTTATGGATTCTCTGACTTTTCCCTCTTTGTGTATTACAGATAGTAGAGCAGTAATATCAGCCCAAATATCTAATACCTGTAAACATACCTTTTAGCTTGTGAAGGCACCATCACAGAACCGGTGTACGACAAATACGGGGGAAAAAAGGTGTTTTCATATAGACATCAGAAAATGGCATAGAATATATCCCTACTAGGAATAATATACTCTTTCCTCCGTTATGCACCTTCTGATTCCTGGTATCAACTCTTTTGGGTACATTCCACACAAATCTAGGTGCTTTTTCCTGTATCTGCTGTCTCTCAAAAGTCCTTCATTTCCAGAGCTATGCTTAAGAGATAACACAAACTTATGACCCTCACTTGTTTTTGTGCTGGAATTTCTGTTTGCAGGAGCATAGAGGAGAAAGTAAATAGGGTCGTGTCTTCAGAGTAAACTTTGGTGCTTTTTTGCACAGTTTAAGACTCTGGATTAAAAAATGCTCCTAAATTATTCCCTGGTAGAATACTTCAACTATCCAATCATCAAGCCTGGTTTGATGTGTCCAAACACTGATGGAAACCAGTTACCTAGAAGGCAACAGTCCTTGTTGGCTCTCTTTGGCCGGTGTGAGTATCATTTTAAGTGCTCATTTCTTTCCAATCTCCGTACCACCTGAGCAGTGTGTATTTATGCCTGGGACTGCCAGTCAGAATAAGAAGTATAAGAAGTATAGTTCCATCTCTTCCCAGACAGCAAAAAAGGGAAATGAGCCATTTGTTCAACAGAAAAGTCTATGGTGAAGCAAGAATCTGAATCTGGGTCTCGTGCAAAGCGGCCCAGCATCCCAACCGGGGACGTTATGGTGCTCGATAATAAGAAGTTTCAGGCTCTTTTATTCTGCAGCTGCTTTTTTAACTTTACAACTTACCAACTTCAACTGTCAAATAAGTACCACTGTTAGCTCATGAATAAACATAGTTACATTTACATATTAACTGAGAGCCTTTAGCTGAAAAGGCTCCATTTGTGCTGTTGCAGTATCTTAATTATTTACTGTGTTATATTGTAATTAATTTCATTTTTCTCTCATAAAACTCCATAGTATGTATATCTTACTGGGTTTGGAACCAATGCACTAATATTAAAGCGGTGATCAACGCTGCCTCTAAATATTCATGCCAATAAATGACTCCCATGTGTTTGCTGAGTGCCAAGGATAGTCTGGAGCATGTATTTTGCATTCTAGTGGGATCTAGTTTCTGCAAAGTTCACATAGATGCAGAATTTCAATTTTGTTGCTGTTGTGCATGGAGAGAGGGAAAACAAGTTTGAATTTGCTTAAGCAGTGGGGCAGGACACTTCAAAAAAAACAATGGTATCTCAGTCACAATCTGGGCTTAATAATGTCTGAGAGCACTGGGGAGTTGTCAGCTATTTTTTATTATAATAAAATTACAATTTTGTTTAGTCTACTACAGCATCATCATAGTTTCACTTTTTAATAAACATCTACAATTTTCCAACTAATTTAAAAATCCTTACATTCCGTGGGCAGGGTGCTCTGACTGTCATGCAGCTGGGGCTCCGTCAAGGCACCGCTGTAGCGATCACAAATCCAGACACATTTCCCAATAAATCAATTAAATACCATAATCCTGAAATTATCCTGCTTCATTACTGCAGTTGGCTGCCACAAACCTTCAGAAAAGCATATTCAGAGGAACAACTGATTTATTCAGCTACTGTCGGAACTTCAAACCAAGGAATTACTGTATCGCAATCCAGCAAGTTTGTTTAATGAAGTGTAAGTTAAGTGTAAACAGTCTTAAAATATATGTGAGTTCAGTCTTTTCAGTCTTAAGAGTAAGCAGCATGTTGTAAACTGTATTTTATCGTCTGAAGTACAGTTTCAAGAGCTGATATAGGTGCTTTGCCCCTCTCTGCAAACAAGTGTTTGAGCCTTCACTCCCTCATCTCTCTGAGGGCAAATGGATCCCCGGACCCTTCTGATGCTCTTTCACAGCTTCCAAAAAAAAATAGGGGATTTACCTTCAAATGCTGGAGATGAGAAAGAATTTGTTTTACAATCAGGGGAATGGCAACATGAAGGTTGCATGCAGTTGTGATGGTGCTGAAAATGCAATCCAGATGTCCTGCTCCCTGCTGGAGCGCAACTGGGATATCTGTGTGCTCTGCTGTTGATGTCTTGTTTAGAAAATTCTCTTAAATACTTATATGCATAAAAATATTTTGTCTGTGGTTCTCATAGACATACTTGATAATACAGATGACCGTATTTCTAATTGCTCCAGCGCTAATTCTTTTTCTTTTTTTTAATTATTCCTTCTGAAAAGTTTAAAATGCACACTAAAATTGATGTTTATAGGGGGGGGAAAAATACTTCAGCATGACTGTACTTTATGTTTATTTTTCCATAATAGTCTTAAACCATGTGTGGTGTTCTATGTGTGAATATTTAGCATATTCAGCCTTAAGGGAAACAGCATTTCTGGTAGAGCCGCCCTGCTGGCTGTGATCACAGCACTACAGGTCTGCTCTGAATCCAGGAGGTACCAGCTTTGAACATGGATGTCTTAAACTGAAAACAGTCACGTGAAGCCCAAACCTGCTTACTGCACCTCACTTCAAAAAATAGTACAGCAAGACTGAGCATTAACAAGAGATTAAGTTACTGTTTCATGTAGTCATGCTATCATATGGAGAGGAAAAAGAGAAAATTCAAAGCTGTGTCAGATGTCTCCTGGAACTGATGTGTACTGCATCACTATGCTTATCCTCTCAGGCAGGATGTGCTCTGATCTGCAAAGTTGCAGGTGATGTGACTGCTTAAGAGTGCACCATGGTGTCTAGAAGACCCCTGGTGCCTTATGATGTTTCTTCACACTAAGCTGTGGCTAAAGAGCTGGGACACCACAAACCCTTCTCTTGGTAGTTCCTCCCAAGCAGGACCTGACTGTACAATGCCAGGCGCGTGTCCAGCTCCCTGGCAGAGTGGGGTGTAGGATGATGGGCTTAAAAGAAGGTTTGGATTCAGCCAACTCTATTTTCCTTTTTCAGAGTCACCCAGCACTGCTGCAGTTTGTAATACAAGCTGAAAGTAAACATCTAGTCATCAATCTGGAGAGGAATGAGTAAGTACCCTTGTTGCGTGTTCACTTTATACTGCAGGTTCTCAGAGAAGGGTTATAATTTTAAAATTGATGGTTTAAAAGTAACCCGTGACCAAGTTTGCTAGTGGTGCCTTATGGAAAAGGCCACTGACAAGAGAGTTTTGTTCTGGTTTGCAGTATATGTATTTGCTCCCTGGTTACAAAGCAAGAATGCCTATCATCTGCAGTTATGGGGGACTGACAATAGACATGTTGCCTCTCAGTATGTTCCTGTTGATCCTTACTTTTATTTTATTTGGGTTTGTCCTCCTTTCCTGCGGTAAGCCCTTTTATTTACGGTAATGTGGAAAATCCTGGAGACTTTTGAAACATTTTTTGAAGGACTCATCCCTCCTAACACTGCCTGCAACCATGGTTGCCTCTGTGCAGTGGCCATTGACATCTGCTCAGGGAAGATTAGTCAAGCATTTGAGTTTAACCCCTGCTGGACTTCTAAAAGGCAGCTCTCTGAGTTTTGGTGGCAAGGGGCTGCGATGGGCTGTTTGTGGTGTTCGTGACCAAAGCTGAGCTTGAGCCCTTGTTTTTGGTCTGTAAATATTGCACCTTCTTCTATGTACTCTTGACAACTCCTGCTCATGTCTGTAAGCTTTCAGGCAGGGATACCAGGAGCTGCTATAGAAATGGCCCCATGGGCAGACACCCAGCAGAGTTTTTACAAAGGGGCACAGAACTGTACAGAAATGAAGTTGCTTCTCTGGAACATGACAAATGGAACCAAAGTCATCAAAACCTTAGTCTACCTTCTCAACAGTTCAACTGCTTTTCCTCTAAGAGCGTCTCAAGAATATATTGCAGGAATCCAGATCAGGACAACTACATGCTGTTTGTCAAAGGAAAACCAAAGATCACACTCAACCTAGGGAAAGATTTTTATAAATGTTAGCAAGGATCTCTGTGTTCTGTAGGCTTCCCTGCTATGAAATAAAAGCAGCAGAGGTATTTTTTACAGTAATAAAGAGGCCGTAGACTTAAGCAGTCTAGCTTTGTGTTAAGAGAGAGGAATGTGCATGTGAAAGCAAATGTCCAAGGGAGGCCGGGTACATGCTGCCTCGGGCTGGTGATGGACAACTTCAATGGGAAACAACTGGGCACCTCTTTAGTCCTCTGTAGTAAAACAACACAAAATGCTTTTTATTTCCAGTCATTTGGATGAACCCTAACATTACCCAGCTGTGATAAAATCCAGTTCACTTTATTATTCAACATCAGCCCCAAATCTGAGCTTTCTTTACATTACGTTTAATGTTCCTTAGTTGCTAATTTCCTACCCTTGAAGGGTATGCAGATCCCCCATGCATAGGTTGCTCTGTTTCAGTAACTAGAGGAGGATTTAATTCCTTTAGTAAACAGGGATTTAACTTTATATTCTCTTAATCTTTGTCAAAGGGTGTGCCTTGCTTCAGGAATGGGAAGTATGCAGCAATTGAGGAAACTATTTACATTCCATGTCAGCGATTAAAAGAACATAAAACTGCTAATACAGACTTTGCTGAACATACCAAACTCTCTTGTACCTGTAATAAGATGAGATTTATAAAATTGTAAGATATAATCTTCACCTCTTTTAGAAGTAGGACATGAAGGTACAATAAATTAACTCTGCGAGCATCTGTCTGACCAGATTTAGAGATGTTGAGATCACCTACTTAAGAAATGTAGCACAATGATTGTTTTTTAGTTTACCTATCTCTGTGGTAGGGCGTCCACCAGAAGATTTGTGTTCTAGAAGATTTGTGTATGGTGTTAACATCATGAGGTTCCTCATCTTGTTCTTAGATCCCAAACCACATAAAAAGTTTGCAAAATCATTTCTCCCTTTTCTCCAGTATTAGTGACTTTGATTTTCAGAAGAACTAATGGTCTGAGTGGTGCAAGTTTGTGCAGAAGTTGCTTCAGTGGATGTGTGCGTAGGTCTGTTTGTTACCTGTACCTGTAAATAACATGGTCTGCATGTCTGGTCTGTGCTTCCCAGGGCAAACAATTTCAAGGTCTCTGTGCGTGTCTGTGGAAATTGGTTGTTGCGTGTTTTCTGCCAACAGTGATGGTGTTGGGCATGTTGTCACTGGCATGAATAGACAAATGGCAGCAGAGAAGGTGGGGCAGCTGGAGCATGAAACAAGCCATGTGGATGAGCTGCTTCTTCCAGGGGATCCTGTGGGTTCATGAAGTGCAAAATAATGTCCAGGAGGGAAATGAGAGAATGCATTTCTGCAGAGCAGAAGATGGGGAGTAACAGCTGGTGGCAGTGAGCCAGATTGGACCTAAGGCAGATTATGGATTCCAGAGGTGTGAGAAGGTCATCACATAGCTGGAGAAGGGAGCAATGTTTCCATGCTGGAGCTCTTGCCTGTGAGTTGCCAAGGCTGAGGAGAGGACCAGCAAATGCACATACAGAGCTTGTGTCCTCCAGCCTGCTCCATCTTCCTGATGCTGGCATGAAACATGCAGCTCAAATATCTTGAAAGCATTGATGCTGAGCATTTGAGTAGCCACTAAATCAGCATGGTTTAGGTAGAAGTAGAGTGCTAAACACAAACATCTTTTCTCGAGTAGTAAGTGACAATACATACGAAGCTCTGATATATGTGCTGTTATTTTACTGTAGTTTTTCATGTAAAGCCTGTTATTCCTTGGAGAATGGTGGGAGTGGAGGTGGATGGGACCCTGAAATTACATAATTTCTGCATTGGGTCATGCAAGAAAAAAACTGGATGTGATTTTCCATGGTTAGTAGAAACAGCTGCTTTGAGTAGTCTTGACATTAAACTCCATTTATCAAAAACCTTAGAGATTTTCCAAACCTTGAGTTATATTTCAAAACATGATTCAGATGTGTTAGAGAACCCCAAGTGGGGACTGATGTGTTAAACCATCTGTTATCTATGGAAATATTTAATGTCAATTTGGTGTTTTCTGATATTTAGACTCAGCAAGATGTGTTCGTGTGTACTGGGCAAGATACTCTTAAGTTAGTTCTGGAAGAGTTATTGGTACCTAACTTCACAGCTTAGGCTTTAAAGTCTCTGTGGTTTCCAGCTGTTAAGTTTACTTTTGTACATATTCATTAAATACTTCAGTGATTAATTTCCAGGCATTGCACATTTGTAATTGCAAAAACAAAATTATTGGCCATGAATTCAATTTGTCAATCGTAGCAAACCTGCGAGCGAGCTTATGTTGCAAGTACATTTCTTACTATGATTTAGTTGCAAAATATGATTGCACTCTTGAGAACCTTAAGCTCTGTAGAGCCTTAAATGTTTTAGAAACACTTGTCATGTGGAGAGATTTCCGGAATCAGCAAATTGTCGATCAGCTGCGAAATAAACCACCCTTCAGAGCTGTACTGGGTGTGCATTACGTCAATGATACTGATGCACTCCTGTAGTGCGAGGGACAGTAATGTATGCATGTATAAATTCCTCTCGAGTCGATGGCAGCATGTGGGTCTTAGAGGAAAGTAGGCTTACTATTGTGTAAACGAAACAATACCCCGGTAAGATTAAATCTGAGTTGGAGAGTGGAACGGTATGTGACTACTGGCTGTTTTTCTGCAACTGGAACCGTTTTGCACTCTGTCAGAACTAGGTCTGTATACAGCAAAGTGCTTAAGCGTTCTTTTAACTTTAAACATATGAGTAATCCAGGCAAAGTCAGTGGAATTACTTATTTTCAAAATTAATTTCATGCTTAGATGATTTGCTGACAAAGGTCATAATTATGAATGTCAAAGAAATATAACTTTGAACAGATGTTAGAGAACATTTTCTAGCACTGGCTCCTGTATGTACCTGAGTCTACGTGAGATAAAGATAAAAAAGCTGAGATAAGTTGAAAGCGTGTGAGGGCAAGTAAGGAAGTAAGGTGGCTTTGTCCTGAGGACATTGGCAGTATCTCAGGTGTGTCCTGGATTTCTTCTGGTAGGACTTCATTGACTGGCTTTGCAGAGGGAGCAGTGAGGGGTCAGTCAGTGTGGATGTGGCTGACAGGCCATTGGCAATGTCCAGGGAAATGTGGAAATAGAAAAAGCTCAAGTATTTTAGAGAAGTGGAGTTCACTATTCATTTCACCATAACTTCATGCTCTTTTTTATCAGGTTTATAACACAGCCTTTAACAAAGCTATATAAAAGAGGGAATATATGAGGCTAGATTGCTGCCTTTTATTCCCTCAGTAAAAATTCTTCTATTTTATCAGGAGGCAAAATCCACCCCAGGACATGGTGTAAGTCTCCATCTTACCCTTTAAATCCCCAGAGATCCCAGAGATCTCCAGAAGTTTAGAGCATCTCTGACTGCCCCCCTTGTATGTTTACGCTTCCAAATGGAGACACAGTGCCAGGGACGTATTGGGATATAACCGTCCAGAACTGGAGGTCACTTTGCAAGCTTAGCTCCAAGACAGAGGAGGTTCCAGCAGTATTCCCTCAGTCTGAAATTAAGCAATAGTTGTCCTTGTGCGTAGAGCTAATGTGACCTGTTCCAATGAGGTGTTAGTGTTCAGAAATATTTTTCTATTCTTTTTTGGTTAAAAAAAATAAAAAAGGTAGTTCTCTCTTCTCGTCTGTCTGACCTTTCTGAATAGGGGCGCTGATTGGTGTGCAAGTGACATTCTAGCTGGATTAATTTAGCAGAGAAACAACCCATTTGCAGTGCCAAAGAAAATAGCTGACAAAATTTGTTAATGAATTGACATGCTTATACACAATCAATGGCTTGAAATACAGATAGAAGAAACAAATCTAAACAAACAAATACCAAATAGAGAAACAGGACCTCTCAGAATATGCTTGCTATTATAATTCCCTGCTGTAACTTAGCCAAAAAACTGTGACCTCTGACTGTTTTATCTGCAAATGCTGGAGCTGGCAGCTGTACTGCAGTGCTTCAGCATGAGCTGACAGTAGGGGCTTCACTTTAATTGAAGTAAAAGTTTCACTTTAATGGAAATAACAGTTTTTTCCTTCCTGTAATGGCAACAGTCAAATGGTCTACACCATTCTGAAATGTTAAAATTCAGCTGTGGTAATGATGGTATCAATCCGTGGCTCTAAAGGTACAGCTATTTGCTATAGCTTTGTGGTATAAAGATGGCATATTTAGTGTGGACATTGAGATACCAAGTTTTTTTCTGTGATTGTGGAAGTATTAGCATTGTTTGGTGTTAGCAATGGTAGTCAAGGTTGTACGGTTGGGGCTATTTTTGGCTGTATCAATGTAGAGCTGTGTGTCAGAGTGAAAGGGTTCAGCTCCATCAGCAGAGAAACTGCTGCTTTCTTGATCTGTTTTTTCTCTCCTTACATAAATACACCAACAGAAAGGAACAATGAGAGAAGATATTTATACGCTGATATAATATGTTGGAAGTGGTGAGGATAAAAAGACTGGAATTTGTATTCTGGAGAGCTCCTTGTGACCAAATGTCATACTCTCTAATACAGTCAAGCTTCTTCTCTTCCCATGCCCCATAAAACAGCGGGGCAATGGGACTGTGCCAAGTCCTATGGAGAGAGGAATGTGTCGTTGTCACAGCCCAAAACCCAGGGCCAGGAGAGTACATGGAGTCAGGAGAGCCAGTCCTGCTCTGTCCTTGCCCCATAGCCTTGGCCCATGTGCAGGGCTGGGGGAATGATCCGCTTCCCCAGACGGGAAAACCGAGTTCTGGGGAGGTTTAACGTGTGTTCTGCAGAACGACAAATCTTGTTCACATAGCATGCAAAAAACTTAGAGGTTGATGAATAGGCCAGGTACTGTTTTCTCTGTGCAAATGTTTTCCTGAGAATGGACGTTTCCAGTGCTGCATCGGCTGACAGCTTTGAACCAAGTTAACACAAGGTTTTGCTTGTTCAGTGTCTGTCAGTCAGAGCAACCCTAGAGCTCTACCTTCCAATTAAGTATGTAACAATAATGGGGAGGGGAATATCCTTGCTGGTGCAATAAATTTAATAAAGGAGTGCCTGCTGTAGATTTGGCTCCCTAGATATATTGCAGCAGCAGAATATTATATTTTCAGAACTGTATTTTAATCTCCCTTTGTACTGCAGAATGCGAGGTTTTCAGCATTTCATTTTGAAGTTGCTCGAGGAGAGCTGGCTGTAGGAACACAATAGGAATGTGCACTCCCTCCCTCCTGTGGGGGGCTGGAGTCAGCTCGATCACGGTGATAACGAACACCCAGACGAATTGTAATCATCTGGGACTGTAAAATAAATAATTAGAGGAGAGGCAAGAGATAAAAACAGCTTTCTGGGAACCGTGTAATCTCCCATGGATAGGCTTATGCCAGCCCACAGGGCGCAGAAGTGCTCTTCGCCCAAGGAGCGATGGCCAACGCCGAGGTTGGCAGGCAACGTGAGGGTGCATCCAGCTGGACCCGGGCTTTGCTCGCAGACCTCCTGGGTATTCCTCATGCGTTCCTGCTATCCGATGCTTGGGCACGTTTCAGATTGCTTTTGTTTGTCAGAGTGTTTGAATTTGTTTCTGTAACAAGGGCGAGCAGCGTTTCGATAGCAGTTGAAGGGGGAGTGCTGAATTCTGCTTCGCATCATCGTGTGCCCCAAGGTTACTCGGCGTGTTGGGTCTCCTTTTCACAACACATGTGAAGGTGCCAGGCCAAACCCGGGAGGATTCTCCTGCTTTTCAGAAAAGTTTGTAGGTATTTCTGCTCCAGAAACACAGATAGGACTCTAAATGAGTTTTCAAGTCCCAGTTGAGGCTGAACCTGCTTTTAGTGAATTTTCTGTTAGATACTTTCACTTTGATGCTCAGTCTCAGGGGTCCAGTGTCTTTGAATAAGAGCAGATATGTGATGGTATGTCCAGCACCTCTCTTTTGGCATCTAATGGCATTTAGCTGGCACATGCTCTGTTCCTAGGATCTCAACTTCTCCTGGAGGCTTTTCAGAGAGAAGAACAGTGCTGCCTTCATAAAATTCTATAGGGAAAGATGCCAACTATTTAATTCGCTTATGGTGTTCACTGCTTCATGTATTTATTTTTGGGGGGTGGGTAAATAAAGAGTACACTGAAGTACAGTTCCTCAGATGAATTCTCCATTATTTTATGTTGCATGAAGAAGTGAAGTATTCAACAGGAACAATTCAGTTCGACTCATAATCCCCATCTCTGAGCCTGATCCATATCCCCACCAGGCATGGGGCTGGTCACAGCTCATGCCTTCCAAAGTGGGTACTGGCTTCCCAGCTTTCCACTGAATCTCCACCAAAAGAGGCCATATACCTACTGCAGACCTTCCTGGTAATCTGCAGGGGATCTTTCCTAGAAGCATTAACAGTCAATGTCCTTGTCCATACGTGTCTCTGCGTTTCTCCTTCCAAATGACACCACAACTGTTATTGACTCCTTATCGTGAATATTGAGTTATGGAGTCAAGTTCTGTTATGCAGATTTGTGTCTGTAGATGTCCAAAGTTATGTAAAACATATATTAATCTCCAGCATCTGAGTGAACATCTTCTCAGCCCTCTGACCCACCAAAGCACAAGCTGCATGCCTGTGAGGAGAAGGTACACCTTACTGGATTCCCTAAAACACGTATTTTAACATGGTGGACTATTTAGATCTCAGGTTGCTTCTGCTCTTGGCACCTGTTGCTGGCATGGTCTATTCAGGATTAGGATTTTAGAATTTTAGCTGGACTGTGGATGTATCAGAAAGGAGATAACAGCAGGAGGAGGATTTCCCATGTCCTGGCAATACATGTCTCTGTTGGTACAAAATGGGGGAAAAAATGCAAATGTTTGACGTTATTTTAAATATCACAACAAAAGAAAAGGTTAAAGACTAATGTCCTTAAGCGGTTCTGCTCTATCATAAGTTAGAAGAAACCACACCAAAACAAAACCCTGATAATATTGTCACAGTCATGGTAAAATCATAAGGTTTGGGAGCTTTGCCATGCTGTAGTCATGGAGTTTAGGTACGTGAAGGGCCAAGAAGACTTTCTCCCTCACAGACTCCACTTCAAGTGATTTGTATTTTTAGGTCCTGGGACGTAGTTTTACATCCCTGTAGCCTTAAAGCAATAAACGTTTATGAAGAACTGAAGGTAGGAATATTTTTAAGGGCCCAAAGAGAAATTAGTCATCCAGTTCTCATGAAGAGTTCATACCTCAGGTTCCTTTAAAAATCACAGTCAGGAATTGAGTGCAGGAACTTCCACATAAATTTTGATCTAATGTGTCTCCCTTTTTTCCTTTTATCTTTTTTCCTTCTTTCTTTTTTCTTCTTTTATTCTCTTTTCCTTATTTTTTTTTCTCTTTTTTCCCAGTTTTTTAAATCCACTTTTCCAGGTGTATATGAATTTCCATAGACAAAGTAAGGCAATCTTCAGCAGTTCAAACTTTTCTTTTCTGCCAGGGGTGCAGGTAAGGAGCCCAGAGAACACAGACCCCTCTCCAAAAATATTTGAGTCCTCCTGTCTCTCAAAATACAGGGAAAGAGGAGGGCCAGCAGGGGGAAGAAATTAATGGCCCGAGTTGACAGGGGAAGAGTATGATCCCTGGATGTTTCTTTGGGCACGGTGTGATTCAACCTCACTGATGTAACGGTTTCTTTTACATTTTTTGCGAGAGGAGTATGTGACTCAGGCATCAGGCATGTCTGCAGAGCTGCTCGCTGCAACAGCTGTTCCTCTGCATCTGCTTATGGAAGGTTTTCCTCTTTAAACAAACAAACAAAAATTTAAAAGAAAAGAAAAGGAAAGGGAAAAGAAAAGGAAAAAGAGAGGAGAAGAAGAAAACAGAAATAAATGCAGAAAGAAAGAGAGAAAAAGCTAGACGTAAGGTACTTAAGGACAAGAATCTTCTGTATAGTGCTGGATTCAGAGGAGAAGCAGATACTTTCCTGGACGGTAAATCTGAGACTCTTTCCAGAAAATGTCAGTTCCTTTCCAAGTGACAGAGCAGTTTCTCAGGGCTGCAGAGGATGGCAAAAAGCACTGGCGAAGAAATAAATACCTGCCTGCAAAGCGCGGTAGGGTGGGAGCAAGAGGTGCTCGACCACCTCCAGCTCTGCAAGCCCCAGGCCAGGCCAGCTCAAGCCCCAAAACAGGGCTCAGGGTATTTATTTATTTCATTTCCTTCGAGCGGAGCCTTGAGGATTAATTTGTTCACATTTTGAAGATGAAAAGCAGCATTTGAGCGCTAAGTATTGCAATATTGGCCAAGAGGGATGATTCAAAAAGCAGAGTCTATATGAAGAGTCTGAGTGCGGAGGAAATACATATATGGAAACATAAGCTTGGCAATAGGGCACTTTTTTCCCCCCCTCTTTGATGTCTGGCCTCAGTAATCCAGACAGATTCCTTCAAGAAATTGGTCCAATTTATTTCTGTGCTTTTATCTTACTACCTGCTACTTGTTCATTTGAAGTAGCGATGAAAAAAAAACCTCGAGTACCTGGCTGTGTGTAGCAGTGTGCTTTTCGTATGAATAAGGTAATTTGAGTACACTGTAATACTCCCCTTAAATGGGACTGCTCTTGGCAATCTGTGCTTCCTCAGTCCTCTCGGGATGAGTGCAGAGCCTGCCTGTTCCTTCATCTGACCCACATATTTGCACTTTCTCAGTGTTGCTTAGTCCAGTAAAAGCACACTGTCCTCTTCCTATCTGATGCTCTTTTTTCCCCTAAGGAAAAAAAGAGTTATTTTCAGTCACAGATCTAGTTATGATCCAGTTTCAATGAAGCCTCTATCACATTACATATTTCATCTGACTAGCACTCTGGTATCTGTGTTTAGCTAGTGCTTATGTATAAAATGATTATATCTTATTACAGTTTTTCTATTAAGAGAACAAGGGGAAGTATGCATCTCCTCATGCAAACTTTTGGCCTCAGAAAAGTTGCCTATAACATTGAGCTATAAACTAAAGCAAGCCTCCTAGTCAAATTTAATCAGAAATACATGTATGCAGCCCATTGATTTCAGGAGAATGGTTCTTGATTTACATGAGAAAAGAATTTGATAAATATGAATGTTATTTTTATTCTGGTTATTAGAACAAAAAAAGGGAAAAAACCTGAATGGGAATTAGGAGATGGAAGTGGAGGTATTTTTACAACTTAGCCATTGCTACACCTCTGAAAACCGCAGAAATAATAGTTTTCTTTACATTACATGTAGCCCCTCAAATATAGTCTTGAAAGTTTCATCTGCTTCCCTCTGTCACTTGTATTGATGTGGTTCACAGACAGGTTCTGCCTTTTCTTCTCAACGTCAGCCCTTGTTTGCACTTTGTGTTCCCCATCTCTTCCCCTTCCAAGTGACAGGCAGACCAAACTCCACATTCTCCCTGCCCCTCAAAAAATAATTTATTCCCGTTATCATTTAATACTAAGGCAGTAAATGCCTTATCAGTTTTGAAACAGCAGTCTGGATAATTCCAAGCAGGTGTCTCCCTTTCTTTAATCACAGCATCAGTTATTTCTTGGTCAGTCTTGATTAGCTGATTCTTACATAAAGAGAAAGTATAGTTAATGGCCACTTATATGTGGGTTGAACATGCTGAAAAGAACAGCTTAGCCCCTTGAGAACAAGAGGCTGATGAGCCAGTAAAATCAAGCTAAATGGAATGAGTCTTCATTATGAGTCATTAGAAAAGATGACGCTTTGGCTAACAGATGAAATATCTTTGATGAAGACCAGTTGTAAAAGCACAACTTAATGCTTAATAAATGTATTGGGGTGACTCATAAATTCAACGTACACATGTGTTTCTTTGCAGTACGTGTCAGCTTGGGTGCAACACCATTTCCTGTATTAGATGTGTCCCCTGGCTGGATACGGGCTTTAAAAAGACACTCTTACAATCACTGGGTGAAAGATGACTGTATGATAACTTGGCAGAGGATTGGAAATGAAAAGAAGAGTGTTCAGGCCCACTGCATTTTCCTGGAAAAATGGGCAAATCTCCCTTGATGGACTGGTTGGTGACTGTTAGATGTATCATAATTTGATTAGATTTCAAACTAAGCTAATTGGAGACTGGATTGGATTGGATTGGATTGGATTGGATTGGATTGGATTGGATTGGTGGAAGCTGCAGTAGTTTAACTTGTTTCACAGACCCATTGGATAGCTTATGTGGTTTTAGTTGGACAAATAAAAAACTGATTTATGAAATGGCAGGGATTTTGAATGCTGCACGAGAAATGAAAAATAGAATGTATCTCTTATTCCTACATAAACAGCAAATAAACCCCCAGATGCAAAGTAGATAATGTCACGTTATTAGCTGGGTGATAGTGCTGAGGTAGCGTGAAAAGCAGCAATGATTGTAGCATAAATGCTTCTGAAACAAAAATATTTAGGGAGGAGGGAATGTGATAGGAAAATTTGTTGGTTTTGTTGAAGAAACAGAAAGCTATTAGTGTCTTCTGAAAATGAAGCAATCAAAAATCAAGTAGCTGCTGTTTGCACTTTTACTTGCATATGGGCTGAAGAATGGTATGATCTTCATTTATAGAGAAGTTGCATCATCTTCAAAAGTCTTCAACACTTTATTTTGTGGATATATGTTGTGGCAAATTCATGTCTCTCCAAACTATTGTGCACATATTGCATTTGACTTTCTTCTAACTCAGACGTCTAGTGTTTTGGTATGACCTTTCTTTAAAAAAATTCAAACTAGTTCTTGTTAAGATACTTTTATCTGGTATCACCTGTTTGATCTTTTTCAATAACAAGTGCTGTTATTTTCAGAAAAAAATAATATGTTTTTTTAATGCAAATTTAGAGGAGTATGCATCCAAATTGCAAGTGACGGATCCTTGAGAGAAGTCACAGATGCCTGAATGTAAAGATGGGTTTATCTTGACAAACTGCTCTGCAAGAAACAAGCATTTTCTCTTAGCTTAGCAATTCCTGGAAGAAAAACACTCACCATTGGCTAACCAGCATCTGAGGGACTGCTTTATTTTTTGTTTTCCAGGGGGTGAATTCCTTTATTGGATTTCCATACCTCCTAAATAATTTAATGCAGATCAATGGTGCAGGCCCAAAGACTTTCTGTCCTTGCTGCAGCAAGACTGATATTGTTTTGGGCCCAAAATCTCCTAATAATAGGAAGAGATATACTCCCATCTTCAATTTTCTGCCAGTGCTTGTGCTGCCAGTGCAGTGTCTTCCCTTTCCCCGTGTCTTAGGGGCAGCATCACTGCCCCCAACAGTGAACCCCAAGGTGTTGGGGTCCAGCAGTGAGTCACTGGGAGCAAAAGAGCCAGCAGCGAGTATATATTTTTAATAAGTAATGAATTCACTTAGTAGGAAAGGGCAGGGTAGAGAATGAATTGTTTAACAGATTAATGTGAATGTCTTTTATATTTTATAAACCTCCTAACTCCCTGGTGTGCTGAGCCAGGTTTTGTTTATGTACATGGAAACACAAAATCTTTTCCAGTCCCTGTGCAAATAACACAGAATTGGACTTCATTACACTGGCTAATTTAACAAATCCTAAGAGGCTTTTTGTTACTCGGTAATAGAGGAGGAGCCACCAATCCCAGAACTGCTGCACCAGCACAATCTCTTTGAATGAAATAATCTTCCTTGCTTTCTAAGCTCTCCACGAAGGGGGTTTTGCCTGCGAGGACTGAGTTCACTAGGAACAAAGATTTGGGGTGAGACCCAGGTTTCCTCCGGGGCTACCTACAGCTTCCCACTGCAGCTTACTCTGATGTTAGTTTCCTAACAAGTAGTTGGAAGCTTCCAATTTTGGTGAAGCTCTGAGCTTTAATGAAGGATTTAAAGAACTTTTCTTTATGATGAAAATCATTAGCATTCTAAAACTGGAAGTTTATTTCTCTCTCATAACTGGTGGATAATCACATGGTGCTGAGCAGCACGGCATTTTAAGCTACTGATATTATTGCTGCTATGCCCATTAAATAGAACTAATACAAGCATTGCATAAATATTTTAATAGCTTTTTATAGTATTTCTTTAGAAAATGTTTAAAGAGCCACCTAATGTCAGACAGAGATACTTCCTGTGTAAACCCTTGTTAATTCCCCTTTAATGACTTTATTAACATTATTTAATTGAATATTGATGCATTTAGCAGCCCTTTAAGCATCCTGTTTTATTGAAGTTTTACTTTCACATGTGGATAAGTAGCACAATGTCAGAGCACTGATTAATTGCATCTTTACTTAATTCTATTTGAACTAGTTTGACATGAAAGATGGAATGTAGGTACAGTACAGCTTTATGCATTTCATATGTATAGTTTGTACCACTTAATTTAGGTTCATTTTGATTCCCAGTATGCCCAGTTAGTACGAGTATGATCACGCTCTCAGAGCTAGTGGGGTCTAAATATTTTACTCTGTGTAATGCTCTGTCCTTTATCTCTCCTGTTATGAATAATTTACTTGTTGGTACAGCTTCAGAAATTAATCCAGTTCTGCAAAAGCATATATATTTTACTGGAAAAAGTAAGTATTACAGTGATATTAGCTTTCTCCTTGGATACTGGTCTTACAATATTAGAAGTCTGCGGAGAGGTGGATGCCTTGCCTTGTGTTACTTGGCTTAATAGCCAGCTGCTTTTCTTGTATACTTCTACAAGAAGCACTGGCATTAACCATACATATTTAATCATAACATGGTTGCTTTTCTCATCTCAAATGTTCTTCTTTGCTTCTTTATGCACATTTTTTACAAAGTTCAAGCAGGGTGAAAATCGCTTCAAGGGCAGAGGGACTGTGGAAGCTGAGGTAGTGTACCGAAACCAGGTCTCTAGGTCTTTTGTTGTGGCTGGATTTTTGCATAGGCTTTCAGCACTGGGGTAAATTTCATAGATTTCCCTAATACTATTGTTAAGACAATTAGAGGTGTAGCAGTTTTGTTCAGTTAGATTTTCATGCTTCTTTTCATTCGCACAGTCAACTGAAACCATAATGTGCTTTGTGTATGAGTAGACTTACCAGGTAGGTTTTGAATGGTCTGTCAACATCTGGGAGTTAAAGCAGAGCAGGATGTGACCTTACCTAATTTCAGTTCAGCAGGAAAACATTCTCATTTTTGGCAGTAGAACTGAAAGGACAAAATCCCTCTTTTTCTTTAGCTTTCCCACAGTTCTCTTACTAAAGGAAATACACGGATTTTCTGCCCAGGTAGACTATGGGGAGAGTATTCTACCTGCAGCATGCCATGTTTTGTAAGAGGCTCAGATCCTGAGATCTGATCTCAGGCTCTAAGGATTTTGCCATGTTTTCTGAAGACCACGCAAGGGCAAGTATGTCTGTAATAATCCAGTAGGTGATAACTGAAATCTCCAAGAACTGCAGATCCCACAGGATTCCAAAATTTTGTGTATCTGTACGGTTTTTTGAGAAATCAATGTATTTCGGTGATTGCGGTCTACAACCTGAGCTCTTCCTTACCTTAAAAGTTGAATTGATCTTAAATGTCAGCCAGATGGAGTTTTCTCCTCCTTATTTTATCTAAAGGGATCACCTAAAAGACTGCTGCTGCTTGGGGCAGTTGCCTTGAGCAGTACCCTGACACTGCTGTGGGACCGTAAAACACCCTGTAGCTCTTGTGCGTTATTGGAAATGTTGGAAGAGGAACACAAAAAAGGTCTTGTGCATAGGTTACACATGAGTTGAAGCACCAATTTTTAAGTAAAAGTCTAGGATGGGATGGTAGGACATAGGCAATCTCTTTAGTCATGATTATGGGGGGCTGAGGCTCTTCATTGATAGTTGCTTCCCAGGAATGCCGTCCTTGGCTTGTGTAAAATGTTGGAAAATTGTCCTGATGGTGAGAGAATCAACCTAAACTTTAGCTTTTGAGTACCAAAATGTTTGAGTATTTTCATTCCGGGGAGTGTAAAGCACCTGGGGAGTAACTGGACAGAAATGCATCTTCATTTGGATATAAATCAATAATTCACAAGAGGCATGGGTTGAATCAGAATCCAGTTATCTCTTCTAGAGTTCTGCATTGTTAGCAGAAATACATTTGACATGAGTTAACTAATGGGAATATCAGACACAGAGCAGAAACTCATTAAATGAGACTGTCATGTTCTTTGTTTACCGGTTTCAGTGAGGCAAAGGTAGAGAAACAATGAGGTGGAGCAGTGACAAAAGAGTCTGGGGGAGAAACTGGATGTAGACAGAACAAAACTGACATAGGCAAGTCTTTTCTGAAAGAAGGAGTAGGACTTTGAGCATCATTGATGAGTGAGGGGGAAGGGAAAGAGATGGAGAACCCTTTGGTGAAGCTTTAGCACTGAAATGTAAGGAGGTCAGTAGGAAAAAAACCCTTAATAGTACTGACATGATAAGAGGAACAAAAAAGAGTATGTGAAAAAGATCTAGAGATAGTAGAGAAGTTGTGGTTAATAGTCTGGAGATGTAAGGGGCAGCTATGGTACTATGGAGTCTGGGGGCATTCAGTAAATCTGAATGCTGATGAGTTTGCTGATGCCACGAAACCACAGAATTAACTCCCCTGGCTTTCACACAGGCATGAAATCATGCAGTGAGGTTGTTCCCAAAAAGGCACGAGAGGAGATTCTGATTGCAAGCCAGTTTACGTAACAAAATACACATGCCATATAGTACTCCATACTGGACACTGCTTCTAGCTCTTCACAGCAGGCTAAGGAGCAGTAGAGGGGCAGATGTATGTTTTCTGTAGGTGACAACAGAGAGGAGAGGGTCAGGTAAGCTATACGTATAGGAATCTTTTAGGGAAAACCTCTCCTGCACAGCAAGCTTGCACAGGAACTGCTGCTAATGAAAATGGAGAAGCCGTGGTGAGTCCTGGAAGTCAGGAGATCATGTATGCACCCAGCTGGACTGCTGAATCTTGTTTTGGTTTTCACTCCCGGAAGGATTCTGAGAACAGAATTTATTAAGAAGGGATTATTGCAATCCAGAGATAAGGAAAAAATTAAGATAATACCTCAGTCCAAGCAAAGGAAGAATGTCGAGTGTGTGATTGACAGTGCAACTATTGATAGGACTAGAATATGCAAATTACTTTAACCCTGGAAGTTGCACAGCAGGTACAAGGTGGAGTGCCCAGCTGGTATTAGAAGAGGATGTTGGGAAACAGTCTTTCCCCTTAGGAAATTATGTCAGGACTGAAGTATAAGGAAACCGACACAACATGATAATTCGTGGCTAAAAATTGTACAGGAAGAATAGGTTAGGTCAAGGGGACACATTACTCATTTAAGGTCAACTTAATTTGTAAAGCTGTAATAGTGGCAACCATGAGTGATTCCTGTGTGTTCTCTGTATCCTTATTTTCAGCTGCTTAAATAAAAAGAGGTTTTCAAAGCAGAGAAGAAGTAGAAAGGAAGACAATGGGTAATAATGGGAGAGAACTAGTTGATAACAAGATAGATTCTTTACTTTATAAAACTTATGTTAAAAAGAAAGCTAATGGGAAAAATATCATAGCAAAGAAGCAAAATGAAACCTAATAATTTAAGACTTGAATGTATGCTCAATCTATAGTAATGTATATTTTTTTATTTTGTCTGGGATATCAAAGAAACATTTTTATTGATACCAGAATTAGCTGAATGATTTTGATTGTTCAAGCTTATATGGAAGAGGAAGGAACTCTCTTTAGTACAGGAAAATACAATACTTTATTTTAGGAAGGATGGAAACGTAGGATTCAGAAGCACAGGATTTTCTCAAACAGAGCACAGACAGAAGTCTTTGACGCTGGTAAATAAGCAAAGGCTTGGCAATGGTGTTGAGTTGAGGTCCAGTCAAGGAAAAATTAGGAGCCTTCAGGCTTAGGAAGAGGTTTAGGAATTGCCCAATTTGGAGCTTGGGTATATTCATGCTTTGTATCAGCTGCGTGCATTTAGTTCAGAGAATGGGAACTCCACTCAGACATGCTTAGAGAAGAACTAAGGTACTATTCAGATATTTTAGAGAAAGTCAATTCTAATTTATTTCCATGTATTACTAATGTCATTGCATGAATCATTGCAGAAGATATGGAGATGAGAATAAAAAAGAAAGTTAAATTGGAAAGGCCTAGTATTTTTCATACCTTGTCAGTTATGACATTTAATCTTAATTGTGTCTGAATTTGACTGATTTTCCAATTGCCTGAGTTTAGCAAGAGTTACGTTGTTGCTAGGACACAGCTACTTTGTGCGATACATCTATCATAACGTAAAAGAGATTTTCAAGATTCTTCTGTTTACACTCACAAGTATATTTTGAACAGCAGTGTCCCAAATGCAGAAGGACCTTATCCTGAAATAAAGGCATCATGTAAGTGGTGGTTAAGAAATGTTTTCTTTTTTAATCTCTCTGTGGATAAATAGGAAAAAGGAAAATACTTTACTCTTTTTCTTGTTTTCTGTGACTCCTTAGACATGACTTGTTTATCATTTTCATGTTGGCAGTCGTGAATTTGATTTGTTCTGTTTCTTTTCTGTTGTATGTGGAAGGCATCCTGGTGCCATTCGTTTCTGCTACTGATTTGTTTCCTCCTTTAAAAAATTAATCATAAATTTTAAGAACAGCCACAGATACTCTACTGGTTCCACATTTCCTTGCAGGGTATCTCTGAATTTCTCTTTTTTTTGTTGTTGTCATGACATAGGGGAATTCACTGCATGTGTTCATATGGACCCTGAAACATATATACAGTAATTCTTTTCTATATTGCAGATACAAATTATATAGTGATTTCCAAGGCCAACTTTCGTAACATTTTTACGGAAAGATTTGACACAGTGATTTTCCAGTGGGCCTGAGTGAACTGAACGTCTGTATCAGCTACAGTGCTTTTGTTTCTGATTCTCATACCCCTGAAAGGTCACAGTAAAATTTCTGCAATGATGTAGAATAAGACCTGTGAGGTCCTTGTCATGTTTGATTCATGTCCCTAAAGCCCACAGAAGCTCTGCAGGGGGCTCAGATGTAGAATTGCTCCCTACAGCTGCAGTAAATGAACCTCTGTACTGTTAATTGGTTTAGACTGTTTATATCTGTGACCCAACAGTTACAGCGTGTCACAGCTCTGGATGCATTTCAGGATCCAATACCTTGCCCTTGGTGACCTGACAGGTTGTTTTTTTTAATCCCAAGAGACAAGTAGCATAGAATTGGACTCATTAAAACTTATCTGTTAGTCAGGGGTCTTCCAAATGATGGCCGTGTCTGGGTCCCAGTAAGTTCACACCACAATCTGGCCGTGATGAACTAGCTTGGTCACATTTATTGTCACTACAAGGTAGTAAATATGTAGGATGGCAGCGCAGTTACAGGAGCAGAGCTGGGAAATCCTTTGGCTTCCTATTTTTGTATTCTGAATGGGGCTCCAAAATAATCATGAATTTGAACACTTTTTTTCCCTAGGAAATAAGAGGGCCTCTTAGAACATGTTTCAATGTTGGATTTCCCAACTTTGTAGAGAATTTTATTTCAGAACTGCTAAAACTTTTTCCTGATATCAGTTCTTTTGTTAGAACTTAATGTTTCAGCATGGCGACACAGTGCAAGGCCATAGCAACATGTTAGAATGTAATTAGAGAACATTTAGAATGTCGTTCATCTTCAGAGTTCATGAAAAACTGAAAGAAGTTTGAAATTTATGATAGTAGAAGACAATGACTATTTTACTACAGCCATTTAGGACTGTCATTTGCATGAAATTAAAGATGGTCTCTTATAAATTTATGTATGAAGTTCTGACAATCCACATCACTTTAGAGGCAAAGATTGAGAACGCGATACTGGAATAACATTTGGTAGATATATTGCTAGATCAAAGTCTGTTAACGTTAATATGAAATCTTAGTTTTCTTTATCTTTTACAAAGGGCTTTTTTCTTTTTCTTTTTCTTTTTTTCTTTTTTTTTTTTCTTTTTTTTTTTTCCCCCTGGAGCAGTCTCCAGTAATCAGTGGTTCAACAGGAATTTAGTATGCCCTATGCAGGGAAGAGTAGAACACTCTTTCAGCTCTCTTTGCTGCTTGATGTGTTTAAAAGGTTTCTCCAAATGGGCACTTTTGAGGTGAGGATTCAGCGTGGGGGAAAAAAGCTCCTTTATCCCATCTGAAAGCTCAATATGCCAAAAGAACAGATAGACATTTATTGATGTACAGAGAAGCTTTTGTGATTTGAGGGTGGAATAGCATCTAGGTCCATAATACAAATACAGATGCCATGAAAGAATGTAAGCAGTAGTGTTGTATGCCAGGAAAAAATAAATGGATGCTATTCTACTAATAAAATATGCTCATGTTATCACCCTTGGCTAGCATTACTGACTTAGCTTGGGTTTTGTATTAATTATTGAAAATTGTGAGTTTTGTACTCCCCAGAAGAGTGCTTTATTATTACAAAGGCAGCTGACATCTTGCAGCTGCCTGCACCTTTTTTAAACAAATTCCAGCTCCTTACTTCTGTGTTTTAATGTATGCATCAGCTTGCCAGAATGACACTGTGTTAGAGTATTAGGCAGCATGGCAGGGGCAGGCAAAGCAAGTAGCATAAGTTGGGTAAATGTGGAAAATAAAAACAAAGAAACTGGTTGAGTAGATTCGTCATTGATGTAAAATCAATGGCTTACATCAATTCATCTGAGCTATCTTGATTTACAGGACCTGGTGATCTTGTACAACAGGTAGTAGAAAAAGCATATAAGAGTAGATGTAATGACCTAGCATTCATCATTAGGTTAATGACTAATTGACCTAATGCTCATCTTTCGGTTAATACATTTATAATCATGATTTCCAAAGACATCCACCATATCATTCATGGGCTGTAGCTAACCTGTCACGTTTTAAGACCTCTGCATCATGACGTTGTCAGTAAAATATGCTCTAGACATCTAGTTAGACTCCTATAGCAATTAAAAAGCCAATAAATCACAGGATGTTTACACAATGTAACTATCTCTATAGTTACAGAATGTAACTATAACGAATGCTTTCCAGAACATCTGGATGGATGTGGATAACAATATGCAACTGTAATTTATCTGGATGCAACTGCACTTAATTTATGATTGATATTATATCTAGATGACCATCTGTAGAAATATTGCTTGAACACAATGCTTTATATTTTTATAATGTCCATTTATTGTGATAGTAACATAAGATTTCCTTTTTCATATGGATGCAGATAAGTAAGTACAAATGTCTCCAGGTAATTTGACTGTCTGGGTGTTCTCAGCTGGAAAATCATGTTGATGGAGGGATCTAAGATAGTTGCAATACCTTTGATCTAGTCTGCTGTCCTCCTGTGGCACAGCAAAGTTTTATGGCTTCTGGGCTTCTTTTCTGAAGGCTTTTGTTTTATTATGAGTTTCTGGGAATTTCTCAGCCTGAGATGAATGGAGGTGATGTTACACACACCCTTCTGAAATGAACATTTATTACCAGGTAATTCCTTCTACTCCTACATTCCTATGAATGTTTTGCAAACTATTTTGTCATGTGTTTTTATTAAGCAACACCACAATTTAGTCAGTTGCAGGTGGAAATGGAAAGATCAGTGACCTAGTATATTGGGTGAACTTTCGTGGCCTACTGAATTTGAATGGTATCTGAGCATATATACATTAAGCTCCCTCAAACCAAAGCTACAATCCATTTTCAATATATTAACAAGGAGGTCTTACTTGCTCAACAGAAAACATTACTTTATCAGGTACAAATTGGGTGGTGCTTTAAAAATCCTGTCAGTCTTAACGTTTTGTGTTTTCAACTTCTCTTGAATTCAGCTCCTCAGAATATCATTTAAAACCTCAACTTAGATTGCAAGAAAACATGTATGCAAGATTTGATTAATATTCCAGTATGCATCAGTGCTAATGATGTTAACACAGGAAGATAAATCAGAATAAACATTAAATTATTTTTGTATTTGTGCTTGTGTCCATGCAAGCCTTGTGTAGTGCAGTGACTGATTTCTTTAGGGGGAAGATATCTTTGAACACAGTGTTGAATCAGTTCCCTGCAATCTGTCTAAGTCGAGCTTTCAATATAACTTTCAAGCATGTTTCTTTGAAGAAAATATTTGACCTAGTAGATTATCATATTTTACTGTCACTATTGTCGTTCCCTTGATAATTAACCATATTTATCCAGTTTCAGATGTTCTCTTGGGCTATTCCTCACTGGGAGGAAGCTGATGATTTGGAAATGCAGAGTATCTGACAGGAGATTATATGACCTCGAAGGATGGAGCTGCAGTTTCTGTCCACGTGCTCTTCCTCCAGAGGCTTCTTCTGGGGGTGACCAAGTGGACTGATTAATTGTCCTTGGTGTGAGACCACCCTCTTCCTGAGGATCATGTGGGGACAGACAGAGCCCAGTAAATCAAAGCCATGCAGAGGGTGCTGGATCTTCTCCATGCATAGAATTGTAGAATGGTTTGGGTTTGAAGGGACATTAAAGACCACCCAGTTCCAACGCCCCTGCCCTGGGCAGGGACACCTCCCACCAGACCAGGTTGCTCCAAGCCCCATCCAAACTGGCCTTAAACACTTCCAGGGATGGGGCAGCCACAGCTTCTCTGGGCAACCTGTTCCAGTGTCTCACCACCCTCATAATTCTGTAATTGGAGTAGGGACCGAGGTGTATGGCATGACCAAAAGGACATGGGGATCGCGTGTGTCACTGCCTATCAGCGATAGGACAGGCTGGGCCAGAATGGAAAACTTCCATGAAGGCTTTGGAAATAGGGGTCTGATCTTCACTACAGTTTTGTTATGGCTTAGGGAGATTCAGCAATTGTATGTGGTTGCCAATCTAAAGTGGTTTGGATTCTAGTGTTTTAATTTGTTCTTTTAGCTGAAAAGTTTGTATAACATGGCTGTAGCTGAACTCTCAAGCATGCGAAAAGGCATAGCATGAAAAAGGCTTGGAAGAAGCCCCAGCTGTTTAGTAACCAGTCCGAATCATCAGCTGTGAATCCTTTCATTTGAGGAAATAATATCAGATTAATAAATGAAGCATTCAGGATCTGGGCTGGGAGGTATGCAGGATCGAATAACACACATTCTAGGCAAAGACAAACGCAGACTGTAAATGGAGCTAAGAAACCCTCCGAGTCGGAACAGTACGGGCTGTGTTATAACCTCATTTTGTCAGGGAATTAAGAATTGATCCTTTTAGGGGCTGACACTGAATTGTTGCTACTCGTATGTGTCCTCGTCCAGCAGCTTTTACATCTATGTGAGATTTGTTACACTGCAATCCAAAATATCTTAATCGAAAACTATTAATGTTGGGTTTTGGGTTTTGGGTTTTGCTTTTTTTTTTTTAAAGGCAACTTGTTACAGGGAGATGGTATGGGATGACAGCAAAGGTGCTTTTGACATTTATTTGCAAGTGTCACAGTTAACCTCTTATGCTGTAAAGAACTTCTCTACAGATCGTACAAAACCCCAACTAGGGCTGTAAAACTGACTTCCCTGTTCTGCTCCTGGAGATTCAGAATTATTTCTTTTTCTCTGGGGATCACAAGGAATCGGTGACAGAAAATAAAGGCTGTGCATGAGATTTTCCAGTACTGACCTACTTCTTCTCTCATTAAAATCACTTTGAGTTTTGCCATTGACTTTTCAGGCAGAGTCAGGCCAATATTGTATGCTAATGAAATTGCTTTCCAAAACACTTCTCCAGTAGTTGTGTCCAACCGTTCTAAGCCATGGGTCACAGTATGATTTCAAAAGTACTGAGGAGCCCGTCAGCATTGTGAAACGTATTTCCTGGCCCTGGGTGGCTCAAATCTGCATCTCATAAGCTGTAGCAGGAAGGAGAAACCACACAGAGGGACCATTTCAGAAGAATCTGCTCCTGCATTTGCCTCTGTGTTCCCCTTCCTCAGGTCTGGTGGAGCAAAAGCATCAAGTAGAGGGGCCTGGCAGGAATGCATAGGGGTTGCAGTGGACAGGTAGTGTCAGGGAATTAATTGCTTTAAGATTTCTATCGTGTGAAGTTAAAACACTTAGGAAGATTTGGGTTTGGTTGGGTTTTTTTTAATTATTATTATTATTATTATTTCTATTAATTCTTTCCTACTTTGCACCATAGTTCAGTTTCACACTGTCTGGACACTTGACAGCCAAGAGACTTCTGCCAGAGCAGCACAGGCATAATGAAAAAGGATTTTATTTGGAGTTCAATGTATATCCTAAAGAAGGAGCTTTACCTGGGTCAGGATTTTCCTCAAGTATCTAGAGGAAATGCTGAATCAGCATAACAGCCTAAATGGATGGAAGCCCAATTTTCCTAATATTAAGGGTAGAATCAGAGCCAGGGATTTGGTTTTGGTCTAAATGAACTCCAGGATATAAAGCCGAGACCAAAAGAAAAACAGAATTTTAAACTGTATGCTTTAAAGTTAATGAATAGTTACACTGTCTGGAATAATACACAGGAAATAAAAACTCTGGGGTTTTCTTTCGGTTTTTTATTTTGGGGGGCTTTGTTTTATTCTTGCACAATTTAGCAGTCAGAGTTCTATAAAAGCAAGACTTGTACATTCAGATAATTTGGGAAGGTAAAATATTTTTTGAAAGGAAAAAAAAAAAAGAAAGGATTATCTGTCCAAAAATTTTTGTTAGGAGTCTGTGAAAGCCTGTGAAAGCAGCAGCAGTGTGCCCTCCAGTGACAGCAGCTGCTACAGCAGTGAGAGTGACAGTCTCTTGCAAGCTCTCTGGGGACCTGTCTTCACAGGAAATCTCGGAAAGTTAAGATAAATTAGTCAAGAATACGATGTTAATACAGGGGAAGTGAAACTATCTACATTCCACTCTCCCCACCCTTCCTACAGCAGATGCTTTCGTTCAGATGTGAAGTGCCCTTAATTTGCTATAGTCTTCATACCCTTGGACGTTTGGAGAATCGTTTCTGGCTTGCAGGCTAAAATATACCGTGAAAAAAAGAGTGCAGTTTCCACATACATAAGTAGCTGTCAGTTGTGATGATTTTATATACTTTGACGGCTAGCCTTGCAGGAACAAGGAGCTTTGTGCGGTGCGGTACAAAAGACATTGATTTTGCAACTGGATTCCAGAAGGAAACCCACTGGTTTGGGACGGGGAGCTCTGACCGGGGGTATTGCCTTTCCTTGCACAGGGATCACTCCAGGGACTGAACCCTGAGAGAAAACAGGCTTAGTTGCAAGGGAGGAGAGAGAACCCAGCATTTCCACCGTCCTTGTGCTGGAGGGAACCAAAAAGACCATTGCAATGCAGGGTTTTGCGCTAAGATAGTCAGCGTTTGGCGGTTGCTCCAGCACTTCCAACTTGATGTTTGTTGGTGGGGCATGAGACCTTCTTGCCTGGTGTACCGCTGACTGGGTTTTTCTTTTCCCCATTGAGGCAGTGTTGTAAACTTGACTGATTTTACAATAAGCATCTTTGCAATTATCTCTTCATTTAGGTTTTCAGCACTTGTCTGCCCTTAGGCCATCCCCAAAAGACAGGCAGTCAAAGGGCAAATAGAGGTGTATTTGTGTAAAACTGTAACGTCTTCAAACCTGGTCCTGATTCTTCTGCAGGGAGGGGATATGACCTCCGAAATGACAGGTCAGAGTTGATTCTTTTTCTGAACCCTCTTTTATTGTTTGAAGTGTGGGTATTGATGCAAGATTCCCTCTCCCTCCCTTTCCCTTTTTCTCGTGCACATACAACTGTATTCAGAGAGAGAAAGAAATCTCACAACAACCAGGAAAGCAAGGGAGGAGAATGAAATCAAGAAAGCATAACAAAAGGCAGTGTTTTTTAAGAGTTGCGTTTTGATGATCTGGGTGATGTGAGCAGAGATTTATGGGGTTGCTTGAGGAAAAGTCGAATTGTCTGTCATCTCGCTCTCCTGAATAATCATATTGCACACAAGGTCTGCCTTAAACATACGAAGAGGGAAATCCTTTCTCTCCAGTGAAGCAAACTGATCATATGGAGAGCAGCTGGAATGGAGCTGGGCTCTGATTTAATAAAATGTTATTAGTAGTGACACTGTCCTGGCAGTACTTTGGAGTGGCACTCAAAGTAGTTGCCAGGTGGGAATCACCAGCTTTGTAATTAGTATTTCCTGGTTTTTTTTCTGACAGAAGGGGAAAAGTACAAGAGAGACCTCAGCTTACATAGATGAAAGCACAAAAAGAGTTATTTTGGTTAAAAAAAAAAAAAGAGAGAGAGAGAGAGAGAGTCATGCATGTTTTTTCCATGCCTTTGTGTCATTTTAGAGGAAATAGTTGATTTACAGAGTGGAATAAATTGTTGGTTTGCAGTAACTGTGTCACTGAAGAGAAGATGAGGGTACATGAAACATTCTCAGGTTCCCAAATGGTGGGAATAATACAGTTCCCTTCTCTTAAAAATCAAATTATTTAATTCATTAAGAAGTGTTTAAACTGTCATACAGTTGCAAGTTCTCTTTCGTGTCAGTATCTGCTCTTCTTTTTGCTGGGAGTCATCTCTGATAAAGAAATAAAGCTCAGAGATATTGACTGAAATCTCCTTAGAACTCCTTGGTTTAGTTTGTTTAGCACCAAGGATAAAATTTTTTCCCATATAGCCCAGGCTCCTTGACTTTATTTTCAAAGTAGTAATCAGTAATAGTAGAGTAACATCAGCAAATTTCTGTCAAGCAGAAAAAAGTCGGTGTTTTGCTCTCTTCCAGTCCAAACTACCTTATCCTAGTCCAAGTCTGCAGCTTGTGCAAACATGGAGTATTTCAGTAATGTTGATTCCGGTGGTACTTTTCACATGCTCGTGAACACATACAAGTATGTAGTTGGAGAAAGCAAGCCTAACATAAAGAAAAAATGCGTGCACTCTTCCACAACCAAATTTGTTGAGGACGTTGGCAGGTATGACATGTAAAGTTCAGAGGAGTTTAGCTTGTACATGTCTGTATGCTTAATAAACTGTATATTATTTATTTCCTAATCCACTTTCCTAATTTCTGCAGTCTGAATTATACAGGCAGATCTTTATTGTTTGTAATATCATTGTGTTGATCAAATGTTGGGTTGCTCTGGAGGTGTTTGGGTGAGGACATGGAAGTGGAGGCATTTGCATGCACCGATATTAGAAATGGATTAAAATTCTTAAGACTTTCTTTGTACTGCTGAACACATACTGTTAAGGAAAAGGAATTCCATTGAAGTGGCAATTTAAAATGAGAACATATTAATTTGCTTTAAAACGATTGAGCCTCAGTACAATTTTGTCATTTTATTTCAAAAAGTGTGCAACTGTTTAAATGGATGCTAAAACAAAAATGTAAAACTATGAATAAAAAATGTACCAGACATGATAGGGCTAGTAATTTCTGATCAGAAATCACTGCTACAGTTTTTACTGTTGTAAATCAAATTTACAGCTGTCTGAAGGTGTTACGTTTAGAATAGTCTCATTTGGAAATCCTTTCCCAACTTTGAATAGACTTTAGGGGCCTTGCCTTTTTTTTTTAATTTATTTATTTTATTTACAGTCAAGATGTTGAAACAGTTCTTACTTCCGTTTTTCCTGTTTATTTCCTCTTTATGTTATTGGGGCTTCAGACCTTTAAAAGCAAATTTATTCATTAGAGAGGAGGATCATGCATAATATAGAGTTCATGCTATTTATCAAAGCCTGAAAAATAATTATGGAATTTGTGCATGAAGGAATGGAATTTACACGTTAGTAGGATGATATTGTTGTTTATCCACCAGAAAAAAATTGTTTGCCTGAGGCCAGAAAAGTGTAGCATTTTGCAAGACTCACTTATCAGAAGCCTCCTAACTTTGTGTGAATTCTTCTGTGGATTTAACTGCCAGCCATGCTCTTCTCTGAAAGAAAACTAAATAAATATACAGAAAGAGCCTTCAGTAAAATATGTATTCCTTTCAGTGGTTTTGAGATACTCAGTCTCGTTCTGACCTTTCATATAATTAGAGATCTTTTTGAAGTAGCTTGTCCTATTGAACATGCAGCTCAGCCAGTCTGGGGCTGCACTGGGCAGCTATTTCGGGTACGATGGCTATCTTCAAGAGAAATTACTCTGTCTTTGAGTACAGGGAAAATTTAAGTGTATGTTAGACTCCACTTAGTTTTTGGTGGTTTCAGAGGTTTTTGTTAGGAAGGTTTAACTACAGGATTGATTTTATTGTCTCCATGAATCTGCCTACCAAAAGCTGTCATTTGAAGCCAAGTCATTTTTGCCCAGTTGCAATTTAGCCGCCTTCTATTTCTATTTGTAGATATTTCAGAAACCTAAGGTATTTCTAATGACTTAATTCACAAATTGTACAGCAGAAGCCTTTAGACCGAATCCTCCTCTTCCCCCAAAACACAAGTATTCCTGAACAACAATGACAACAGCACAACCACAAGCCATGGATCCATAGGTAGCCTTAAATGGGTGTTGTAGACATTGGTTTTTCCTTTGTAAACCAGAATTTCAGTAGCTTTCATTCAGTAGGAGAAAGTAGAAAGGAGGGAGTTGTGTCTGAATTAAGCCCCTTCACCTGCAAAACCCCACCTGAACAATTTCTGTCTGAATGAAATAAATCTCTGTAGACTTTGGCCATGACAGACGTCATCCCAAGCATATCCCTAAAGGCATTTAAGTAAAACAGTAAAACCTCTCCTTTCAAATGTTGTCACCAGCAAGGGACTTCAACACTTCAAACCAAACGTTTGCCTTTCTTTGAGTCAAAATACATACATACAAAAATCTTCTAGTTGCACAACAGCTAAACTAAAATGAGCACAAAATGGTATTTTATGACTTATGTAACCTCCGGCTGTTTAACTGAGGAATATATGCTATTTTATGCCATAACAATTTGGAATGCTATAAAAATAATTACTTTTAAAATCTATACTGCACATATGCAGATGGTTAACAAACTCTAGCTCACTCACCAGATGAAAATGATATTGGGAAAATCCATGCTCTAGAGATAGTGCCTTTCCATTATAAATGTGCAAAGTATGCAAAAACATTACATCTATATTGTTTTCCAGAACAGACTGTATCTTAATGCCAGATGTTTTATTCTGTGTATTTCTTCTATAACTTAACAATTACTGTTCTTTGAGTTTGTCCAGACTAGGGAAGGAAATGTGTGGTTTAGATGCACTAGGTAAATGCTTGTGTGGTACAGGCAGAGGAGGTTCTAGCTTGTTAATCTGTTTACCAGCTCTCTTCTGGTCATTCATATTGCCTAAATTACACCTAACTCATTCGTTTTGTCCATCCCTGAATTTAAAACGTGGTCTTAGTAACTCTGCAAAAACCTAGATTTTGTGTCAGTCAGGAAAAACATGGGAGTTTCTGTCTCCTGGAAAAATGGCTCGGGCACTAATTAGCTACGTGAGCCACTTCTGCTGGCCTTGCTGGTCTCACTGGTTTGTCTTGTAGCCTTTGCCTGAATGAAAATTCACCAGTGGTAAGAAAGACCAGCTGAAAATTTCCATTTTGTTATAGGTCCAAACCTAGATTTTACTGAACTGAAATTTGTAACATTTTAAATGAAACATTTAGGTGCACTTTTACAGAAAATTTTCTATATTTTCCATAAAACTCCTTAAACTCTCCCTTTATATGGGATCATTGCCAAAGGGTGCAGTACCATTTCACTCTACCTATGACTAGCATCACGTGCCTCAGACATTTACAGCTAGATTTTTGCTGTGAAATCAGTGTATAAAAAGTCATTTGTTTGGTTAAGACTGAAGCATAAGCAGTAAATTTCCTGGTTTTCTTTTCAGAAGATGGCTTTTCCCGAGATTTATAAAGCACAGGGATATTTTGTAGTGTACAGAAGGATTTTTATCATGAATTAAATCTATTTCAGTTATCATCCTTTATCGTCACTACTGAGTTTCTTAATCCGAAATTTCTGAGAGCAGCCATAATAACTGTCACAGATATTATAGGAGCATCATCATTACTCTGCACGTTAATAGAATTTTTGAGTTTTGTTAGTTTTCCAATTGTCCCTCTTAAGCACCAAATAATATTGCCAGTGTTTTGCCCACAGTATTTCATAATTGAAGGAAATCTTTTTTTAAGTAAGTATTGACTGCGATTGTAGGAGTCTTTTAAACTGCAATGCATAGTCTGCCTAAGTATGCGTTAGGAAAAGAATCTCAAATATGGTTTAACAAGCATGTGACAATAAATTAAGGAAATACATTTTGATATGTGAGAAAAATTGGTTTCCACAAAAATACTCATCTCCTCCTAGTCACAGCTGTGACTTTTGAATATGTATTAAGCTCTGCAAGGATAGCTAAGCTAGGAATTTGGCAGTAATAGTATATTCATAAATATACATGAAATACGAAAAAATAGTTTACAGAATTGAAAGTGAACATTGGAAAGGGAAAGCATACATACCTGGAGATAAAAATCACAATTCATTGTCAGCGTATGAAGCTTTTGCTTTTAACTTATAAACGTTGTGGTGTCATTAGATTTTCTCATATATGCTGCATTACTTATAATTGAATAGTGTATTAACAACTGAATGGTTGTTTAAAGAAAGAGAACAAACCTCTACCCAAGTAGTTTAAGTTTTAATATCTACTCTCCAGCAGAAGCAACTCATTTAACATTCAAAGGGAGATCTTGGCTTTTTCTCTCAACTCACTTTACCTCCACAAACCAGATGGCAAATGTCTCACTGTAGGAGCCAGTGGAAACAGTGTCTGCATCTGCCCACCCTTGAGTGTTCCTTGCCAGCAAAGGGGAGACGATATTAAATCTAGGGACTTCTATTAAACACTGGCAGCTACATTTCTAGTTTTTCCTGTTCTGCGTTCTGACACTTCTTTGTGCCAACTTACTGACAGGTTTTACTTATCCTGATGTAGAGCAGGGAATGAAATGTATTTATTGACATCATATTTCAGGTGACATCTTCCAACAATGAGCAAATGTGCCTTTGACTGGTATTTTATATTGTCCTGTAAATATTTCACTTATGTAAGTAGAGATCTGTTTACTTCCAAGGTGTTCATTTGTGATTTGAAGGCAGAGTTAGCTTGTAAATAGGTTGTTAATGTATGCACCTCCAGAAACCTTGCACCGATTTACCAATTTTAGAACATTCTTTTGTATTTAGAGTAGCTAGAAAACAACTGAGTTTATTTCTTAAGTGTTTTTTTTCTCATGTTTACATCACCACTGAAAACTTTTGAAATGAGCATCACACATTGCCTTCAGATTTCTGGTTTTTTTCTGCTCCCTATCAGCTAGGAAGAGTCAAAAAACAGGAATAATGGAGCATATGGAAATTGTTTTCATACTTCTTGCTGTGAAATCTATTTGGCATTAATATTATCACATTAAGGATTTGATTACTGGCTGATGAAATGAAAAGCAAGGTAATAAATCATGTTTTCAATGAGTTCATGTAGGAAGAGTGGGTGTGTTTTAAAGGACATATTAAATTATGACAAAACTTACCATGGCACAGGAGTTTCTGGTTTGTGTCAGTGGTAAAGGGGAGATCTTTAGAAAGGAGGGATATTGGAAGAGGGTAACGTATCAAGACAGTAAATTAAACTGTTGAGTTGAATTGGGTTTCGTAAGAGCTAGTGGTTGCACCTCCCTTATTTCCTATTGCATGTATAGATATTTTCTTTAATTCATTTTTTTATTTAACTTGCTCCTTGGTGGGTTTTGCAGTGGAGAGGTATGTACTGCAACATGGCTCAGCGGTCGTCAAATGTTCAAAAAAAGCAGATGAGCATTGTTAAAACCAGCACACGCAAAAATCACAAGTGAACTCTGAGCAAGAGTGGTGCTTTCATGGACCTTTGCCTGAAAGTGCCACCACTATTTCCCATGAATGGTGGGAAAGAGGGAAATCAGCTGGTTTTGATGGTTTTAGATTACATATAAGATCAAAAATAGATGTGATCAATTCTGAGAATCAGGGTAGATTTTGTTTGCATAAACTGTAGCTGCTCTTCATACTTAACCTTGAAAGACTTTAGTCAGAGAAATGCCATTTTTGTTAAAGAAATATCAACTCTCCTTCTCTGCAATACCTTATTATTCTGCAATACCTTGCATTCCTGGGCAGCCAGCAGGTGCTTTGAACACTATTATCTGCTACTTGTCCTTTCAAAAAACAATGTCCATTTTTTTTATCCAAATAAAACATTAATTCGCATTAATTCTGAGCAAAAAGTCCTTATTGGAAATTAATACATGGACTAACTGACTAATTGTTTTCAGAGCACAGTACAAATTAAAGAAATATAAATGTTTTTTTAAAAAATTAAAAATTCATACTGCATATTTTTGCTTGCATCACAATAACCTGATGGATGTTTAGTGATTTCAGGCCAGAGGTACAACAGCAGTTGACAAGGATTCCATTAAATTCAAAGAGGAAGGAGACCTCTGAGTAGAAGCAGTCACCAGATGTATTGCCAGCGATGCTTCTCACCTTTGTGTTCTCTCCATAAGAAATGTGTGGCTTTCAGAAGGTCTGGTGTGACACAGAAGTTGAGATCTCACTATTATGAACTTTGTTTTAAACCTCTGGTGCTGAGCAGCATCATAAGCGCCTTGATATTCTCCAAGCCACTCAGTATGCTGCTGTCTGTCCCCTCTGTGGGTACAGTTAAAAAGGCCAGAGCATCCTATATCTGTGATTCCTAATTCATGCTGTGTTGCCCTGGAAGATGCATTCCCAGCAGCCTTTTTCTCCTTTAAATATTTTGGCATCTAATCCCTCTGCTCTTGGTTGCAAGAGTTTCACTAATAATGTTTCCTTCTGCCTCCGTGGTGGATATTTACATGCGGATGTGTACAGAACATGAGGTCCAACTGTTAGTTTCTCTAGTCTGACCTTTTATTTATTCCAGACCACTGAACGCTGTTGAGTTCTGCCTGTGCTGGCGTGGTTGGCAGAGTTAGCTACCTGGGGCATGGTTTTTGCTTGGAAGCCGTGTGCAGACCTCCCTCGGCTGCCACAGAGCTCCCTGACATTCCAGGTGAGCTAACTCAGACCTTCCAGACAGTCCTAGCCTAGATCAGAAGAATCTTCCTCAATATTTTTCTCTTTTGTGAAGCTCCCTCTCTCTCTTCTTTGCTATATTCTTAAAGGTCCTGTAATTATCCTTTCAACTACTCACCAAATTATCTCCATTTTCTTTCTGCTACCTGGGAGCGCTTTTCCTCATTCTCCTAATTTTGGGTTATTCTTTCACTTGTCCACTTTATGTCATCTTCAGAGACTTGGATGGCTGATATTGTCACATACAACCCTGTATCCTTCTACAGTCACTGCTTTCCAGGAAAAAGCCCCCCACTGCTTCTTTCTCAGCACTCTGTATGTGCTGCATTCATACTTGTTTAAGGAAATAAAACCCACCGCTGATGTGGAGACTTTTCTAATGGATCAATGTCTTTGTTGCACTAAGAGACATCTTCCTTGAAGTGGTCCTTTCTTTCTCATGACATGAATTTCCTTCCACATTTGAGGAGGCTGCACACTTGATGTTTGCTTCCAAGCTGTTGGTTGTAGAGCAGTGCCTGCACACAGTGCCTGCTACGAATGCCTGTGGAGTCCCACCAGGACCTGGATAAGAGCATTCTTTGCTGACACTCACCTTTTGGAATTTTCTTGCTTCACTAATCCCTGTTTCATTTAGCGTGTCTTGTACATGGATCTTTAGTCAGTTTGCTGTACAACACTAGGCCAAACGCTTTATAGCAGTTTAAACCGTGTAATCATCTTCACCGAAACAAACACGTAATCATATCAAAGAGTGAGATCAAGTTTGCTTGACATGACCTGTTTTCCTCCAGCGGTGCTGACAAAGATTCGCTTACCAAACATCCTTTTGCTTATAATTGTTTTATAGGCCTCAGCCTTTTCAAAATACTAGTTCTGTGGCTTTTGTCCTCAATCCAGGTTAAGCTCTGACATTCCTGACAGGCAGAGCACCTCACAGTGCAAACCCTGCAGGCGTGATGTTGTAATATTGCTCCATGAAGGGAGGTGGGGGAGCTGAAGTCGTTCTCAGTTCAGTGTCTTCCGCAGTCATCTGATATTGGGGGAAAGAAAGGAAAGGTAATTCAAGGTACGAAATATACCTCGATACAAAAATAAAGTACATGGAAGCCTCTGTGAGGTTGCTTTAAAAAAGGTTCTTCCATTATTGAAGGCTGGGACATTAAACATAGAATCATAGAATCACAGAATGGTCAGAGTCGGAAGGGACCTTAGAGATCATCAAGTTCCAACCCCCTGCCCTGGGCAGGGACACCTCTCCCTAGAGCAGGTTGCTCAAAGCCNTCCTGGATTTAGTACAGCCCCATCTAAATTTCTCTTGCTTGTTGGGATAGACTCATCAACAGGTTTTCTTGTTTTGAAATACAATTGTATTATTATCATTATTTACCTGTAACTTTCAGCCTGCTGACCGGTGCCTCACTGGCTCAGTTTTGGGTTTTAAGCTATAGGCAGGAGCTGGTCAAACTCTGAGCCTTTTGGTATCAGTGTCAGAGCTTCCATCACATACTCCCTTTTAAAATCTCCATTTCCTAATGACGTGAAGCAAATGGGTACCATTCAGGTAGATACAATAGTGAATATGTGAGTGGAAGAAAGGCTGGAATACAGCTGAGGAGAATAAAATGCTGGAGGTGTTAGATGGAGAATACAATGGGAAGCTGCAGAGGTCTCGTCGCTAAGATGCAGCCAAGTTGGTAAGAACACAGATCCTGTAAGTGCAAGAACTGGCAAAGTCACTCTCTATAGAATCACTGCACAATTTAGAGCTGGAGAAATAGCCTTTAAGGGATTTCAGAATCCAGGTCTGGCTGCCTTGTATTGCCTTTGTACTGCACCTTACAAAGCACTTGAAAGCCTTGTCCTACTGAAGAACAGGATATGATTTTAAACATGTATTAAAAATGTACATTGAAATCCTAAGATAGAAAAGATGAGTTATAATTTTAAGATATTTTAGCTAGTAATGCTAAGTTCCTCTCTAGATTTTCCTTACCCAGCTAACTGATGTTAAAACTAGCATTTTGGGTATGATGGCTTTGAAAAATAAATGAATTTGCACGATCTCTTTTTTTTAATACTTCATGTAAGAGTACTTTTTGCGCTTGAAATAAGTGGCAATTGCTATTTACCTGCAACTCATCACATAAATCTGATCTTTGCCTTTTGATGAAACAGGACAAGGGTGACAGATGAGTTTGTGAATGTGAGGATAACCTCTTCAGATCAGTGCTTGGAAACTTATTATGACTGAGAACAAAATAGAGGCCATTTGCTGCCCCTTCTTCATGCGTACTCACATCATTCCTCATTGTTCCTTACTGGCTAAATAATTTATTTTTAAAAAAAAAAGATAATGCATACTAAGTATTTTAATGGAACATCAGAGCTGTTGGAAGTAGTGTAAAATTGCTAGAACCTAAATATCTGACAGGAGAACAGCACACCACATGTTTTTTGAAGACACATCTAGCAAGGTTAGAGTAGAGTTTTATTGGAAAGGTAAAGATAGAAGTATTGATTTTATTCTAAAACAAACAGTAGAGAGATGTGCATGATACCAACACTGATACATTTTTAACATTATTTTCATTACTTCTCTCTTGATGTGTGTCCTGGTTTCCAGCAGGGACGGGGTTGATTCTCCCCTGTCTCTATCCGGCACAGCTATTCCACCCTATGTGTGCCAGGCCCAGGGGCAGCAGGGAGCCAGCCGGGGAGGGGAGGGGCCACAGCCGGGAGGGGGCGTGGTGACGTCACGGCGTAGGCGTATATATGGGTGGGCGGCGCCAGGGTGCGCTCAGCGGCGTCGGTGGCGGTTGGGTTGGGTCGGGGCGGCTCGCGGTGCGGTCGGTATTGTGCTCATGTTTGTCTCCTCCATCTGTGTTGCTGTTTCCCTGCAATACCTGTTGCTCTGGTAAACAGTTTTTATCTCAACCCACGAGTCTGCCTTTTCTTTCTCATCCTCCTCCCCCCTGGGGGGCGGAGCCAAGGGACTGCCACGTGGTGCTTTTGTTGCCGCCGAGGCTAAAGGGTGACAATGTGAAATATCTGAATTATGGTTTAGTTTTAGTTAGGAATTTTATTTTGCTTTATGATCTTGCATAGTCTGATAAAACTAGATATGGAACTCTTCATATTGTGCAGCCCTGGAACTATTTATGTTTTCTAGCACCAGACTCCATAGGGCGGTGTGATATAACTGGTGAAAATCAACAGGTACCACTGTCTAGTCTGCAGTGCTAAGGCATGAGAACAGAACTGCATGTCATAGATGAGGAAATTATGGAATGGGAGAAAAAAAGAGAGTTCCTGAAGGTGCTTCAGCAGAGAAGTTAGGGGTAGACCCAAGGGGTTCTTGCTGCTTGTTTTTCTCTTTTGTCTCCCTCATTACTAACTACTTTCAAGTATTATTTCAGATGTTTCTCTTTTGGTCGACCTTTAAGTATCAGGTGTTCTTTTTTTTCCCCTCTTCCCTTGTCCTTCATCATATTAAGGAAGCTTCGGTGTGTGTTTCAGGGATAGACTGGTGGATAGTTATTCTTGTAAGGGATAGAACAGTTAAGGCTATCCTAGCTCTTCTCAATGTAACCAAATCCCAGCAGGGACTGACTGATAGTTGTGCCAAAAGACATACTCTTCAATTTCCTTAGCAGTCTGACTGTAAAGCAGCAAAACTCATTCACCTTCACTGTGTGAGATACAATCATAGCGCAGTTCCATAAATGCAAATCTGCCAGAACCTTTTTTTACTTTAACCCTTTGACTTATTTCATTTTATAATGATGGATCGATACCTTCACAGTAGCCTTTACCTGGGATGAACACCTTCCTCAGTCTGAAGCAGTCAGACTAATGGCCTTTCTTGCTATTGTCATTCTTTTTCTTTCTTTCCTCATGCTCACATTGAAAATCCTGTTCTGTTTTCAGTTGCTGCTTTGAATTCATTTATAGTGACTCGGCATTTTACAAACTCACATAGAAGCCTGACACTGTGTTACAGTATTGTTGAAGCCTGAGATACTAATGGTGGTGTGCAAAGTAGTGAGAAATAGTGAACTGGCTGCAGTCGCATGTTTAAGAAGTTAGAGTTGTTGGCTTGAACTGGTTGTGAACGTTTGAGAGGCCACATGTAAAAGATGCTTTTATTCTGGAAACTGTATAACCAGTGACACCTCGGAGTACCATTTGGACCACTTGTATGGGATAATGGTCCTCTCCTGTGCTATATCAGTTTCTATGGCTGTTCTGCACTGCTTGGCTGAAGATGTTGGTGAGCCTCAATGTTACGGAGACCACTACTGCTCAGACTGCTGCCTTAGGTAGCACCTGGTGCTGGCCTGGAGAAGACAGGCAAGTGAGGAGCTGTAGAAGCAACAGACTTGTTTCTCTTGTACAATCGGCAGGTACTTTCAAGTTGCCATAAATAACATGAGATGATTGTAAACTGTGCTATGGCTTCTGCAGTCTTCTGATTTTTCAGAACTGTATTCCTTTTCTCTTGCATTTTTAAAAAATATATCGAAATTTCTCCAGTGTATTTTGCTGGATTTCATTCTGCCTGGAGTACAGAAGTCGCTGATACTGGAACTGTAAATTACCATGGTGGTTTCAAACTCTTTTCAGTAGCTACTCCTTCTTTAATTTTAATGAAGATTTTCCTAGTGTTTGCCAAACTTGTATGGGAGCTAATCAGATGAGAGGCAGAAAACTTTTGATACTTGCGGGTGACCAGGAATACCTGGGGAAAGCAGAAGCTGGCCTCACCTCGTGTGCTGCCCATATCATGCAGCAGCATAAAGACCACTGAAACCGAACTTCACATCAGCCTGGCATTCAGCAGCTCAGGGTCCACCTGTTTTTTTGGGAGGCAAGAGTCAAGCCGTCAGAGGACACTGATTTCTGAGCCACTTAGGCCATATCCCTAAGGATAGCTGTAGAGAGAGAACAGGTGAAGTAGCAAGAATAGAGAAGCCAGTTATGATTTTCTTTTAAGAAAACACTTTCTTCTTGCCTATACCTACCAAACGACTCTGCAAACTCGTCTGTGTTTCTTTCATGATAGGATGGGGTGGCACTTGCCCTCCCCTCTCCTTGTGGTGCTTGATTTGCTTTCGTGCTCAGAGGAGGCAGCATTTTCCTCTCTGTTCTTGGATTTAAGAGCCACCGCAGTCCAAACCCTGCTCACACATTTCATTGCTACACTGAGCACCGGTACTTTGCTGCTCTTTGTATCTTATGGATGATTTCTTTGTTAAGCAGCCCACAGTTAAGAGTCATGCTTCTCTCTGCATGTTTCCAACAGTTACCATGCTCAAAGGAGATAAAGTACAATTCTTTTTTTTTTTTTCTTCCTGGTTGTTGCATGTTGGCTTTCCAGATACAGAAACATCTTGGCAGAAAGTGCCCTGAGCAAACCTGGGTTTTTGTGCTGTGCAAGTCCCAGTTAAAACCTGCACACCTGAGTGCTGTTTCTCTTCTGAAGGGCTCCGGAACTTAACATTTACTTTTGTCAACAGTTTCAAAAAAAAGGAAAATAAAATCTTCAACCATGTGCTTAAAGACTACTGGAAATAAGCATGTGTTTTTACTTAAATGGGTGCTGAAATCTCAGCTGGATCCTAGCCATAATTCTGCAGTTTCCTACTTAGTTTTGGTAGGCTTTGCCCATTGGGGAGAGGAGGAGATATTTTTCAAAACAGGAAAATGAAATTGTACCACTCCCCCCCCTCAATTGGCAGGCGAACAAAGGGAAAAGAGAAAACTTGAAAATACACTTCACTGCAATTTAAATTGACTAGACTTCATTTTCTTGGCGGCAGTTCACTGTTGGGATACTCAAAGTATGTCTACCTCTGCACAGACACAATTTAGCTCTCCTATGTATTATCTGATATATTTCTGGAAGTCTTAGATTGAATGCTGTCTGCTGGCTTATTCCTTTCTTCTTCTACCTACAGATAAGCCATATTTGTGGTAATGACTTGAGTGAAATGCTGACCCCGATGAAGACAGCTTGGGTTTTGACTTCAGCAGACAGGTTTTTATCTTGTGTGTCAGAAAGCGACTGTATGACCCATAGCATCATCTACACCAACCAAGTGTGAAATCAGTTGTGCCGAGCAGCTAGAACTTTATAATGAGGAAGCAATTTCACTGTGGATATAAAATATTCATGCTACGGCACACCTGTTTTGTTAATATAGAGACATACGGTGAGAAAGAGCAGTTGTCAGCTTTCTTCTTCCTTGCTACCCACAGCTGACACCTTATGATCAATATGTGGTAGGTTCAAGGCTCTGCTACAGCAAGAGCTGTGTGTTCATGGAAGAACAGGGTTCCTAAACACTGGTGTTTTCACAGGGGGGAAAAAGGTTTGAAGAGTCTACCAAAGAGCTGCATCAATGCATGCAGGCTGACCTGTAATGTCTTTGCTACGTGGCATCTTTTTCTGAATTTCCAGCCGTCAGAATGATAGGTTCCCTTCCTTCCCCATCTCGGGTGATCTTTTATAGATGTTTTTAAATCTATGCTACTGGAGAGATACTGTTTTCTTGCGAATTTCTCTTCAAACCGCTATGTTCTTCACATCTGTGATTTAAGGAGCAGATAATTATTAAGAAGAAGCAAAGGTTAAAAAGAACATTACACATTCACAATTTTGCTGGTGGGCAAAAGCCTGCAAGTAGGCGATCAGTCTGGACCACAGAGCACATCTTTCTGTTACCTTGGCATTGATGCCAAAAGCAAAAGGATTTATCCCTTCAGCTGGGAAGTTTTCCATAGCAACTCAGCACGTAAGTGCTGTGATTTAGCAATTTTACATGAATTTGACTTTTGGATTAATCTTTGACATCTTGATTTTGGCACATTGTGGAAAAGATACACTGATATAGAGTGAATTAGTCTACTATCACACCAACGGCAGCTGAGAGGATAGACTCATGCCTTTGAGAGACCAGAAGAGGAATATTCTGGGAAGTAATTTGAACTGATATTGTTGGGAGGGTAATATTGCTTGACATATCTGTTCTGACAGCTGAAGATACGCTGAAGCACGAAGTAGAAAAGGAAAAGACAGTTGTTAGGCCTACGACAAGATGAAACTGTACTACTTATGACAGCTGTTGGCAGCATGATATCACTGTCCTCAAGCTTTCTACTGATCTGGAGTATTAGAAACTTCAAGATCATGTTCATTGTGTGTTTGTAGAGATCTTGTTAGAGCTAATGCTCTCTGACAGCAGCCAACTGTAATTGGCAATGGGGGTTCTTCAAATACAAACAAATATACAAAACATCAATATTTTCGTGCTGATCCTTTCATGGGGTGGTTGGTCAGTGCTTTCCTACTGTAACCATTTGCATCTTAAAAAGTTGTAAGACTTTCTTGCTTCTAGTCTGTCAAAGCAAAAATATATATTAAGAAATTTAAACAGAAGTAAGCTCAGCGAGAAGCAGATGGGCACTTTGGAAAGCAGGGGAAGATTTGCCTTCAGTTTCTCGAGGTGCAGAGTCACAAGCTGAGCTGATATGTTGTGTTATCCATCCAGCTTTAGAAAAGCTTTCAAGTAAACAGTATTTTAAAAGCTCTGTAGATATCAACAAACTGCCCAGAGATGTCCCTGTGTCCTCCTCCTTCCAGACACATTCCTGGCTATTTTTCTCCCACCTAGGCTTTCCAGGTATTTTTTGCTGAGGTTCTGTTACCTTTCCAGCTTTTAACCATTAGGAAGCTGAGACAAGCCAAATAGTCTCTGGTCAGGTCTTGTTAAAAGTTTAAAATGCCTTTTTGGCAGCGCACTCTGTCTGTTGGCAGATTTGGGTCTCTGTAGCTGCAGTTGCTTTCCTGTTTCAGTGACACTGTACGTTGAGACTCTCATCCATCAGAAAGGAAAGAAAAATTTCCTTTTAAGAGAGCAGATTTCTGGAATTTCACTGCTGTGATTTATTTTTTTTTCCTTCTTTCATAGGCTATAATTACTGTCTTGCCTTGAGTTCAAAACTCAGCTTCATTTGCTTGCTGTCTGATTTTGATTGAAGGGACCAGTCTCTTTTGCGTTCTGATTTTTATTGTCATATCTCTTTCAGCTGATATGAATCACCATAGCGCAGCAGGAGACAAGGAGGTTCTCCTGATTTGCACTAATAATTATGGAATACTGCTTCACGCACACTTTTTAGCTGTGTCCAAAATATGCTTATGAAACCAAGTATGTACATTCATCAGTTGATGTGGTCTTTAATGGTATCATTTTCTATCAGATTAAGGTAAAGAAATGAGGACGATCTTCCAAGAAAAAGTTCCTCATAGCTTTTGATGCTGAAAAACCTCAGTGTCTTGTGCTGCAGACCAAAGTTTGTCTCTCTTGGCTTGTCACAGTAAGAGGAAACAGCATGTCTCAGAAGTTCGTGTGAACTCCCAGCCATTGCACTTTCCAAAATACAGCTGGAGGATCAGTCCTCTCCATAGCATGACAAATTGGAACAGACCAAGGGGAAATCCAAGACCAAGCAGATTGGCCTTAAAGGGCAGAATCAAATAGAGGTATTTCATTAATGGTGTCTAAAAATGTTTAAGCTATGGTAAGAGTGGATATCCTAAAAACTTCTACCCTACCTAAAAGCCATGGCAGGGTACATGTGGTTTATTACTGAAATGAAGGGCTTGACTTCTATGTGGAATTTCAGGCCAAAATGTGAACGCGATGAAAATTAAATTAAGAAAAAAACATCACTTCCCATAAAAAGTAGTCAGGAATTGGGAAGGAATAGCATTCAAGGCAGTAGAAGTTTTTCCTAGAGCATTACTGACATCCGGAAAATGCCTACAAATAGAAAGGAAAAATTATAGGTACTTCTTTGGTGATTATTGCTTTGATTTTCTAGGTGTTTATTTCAGTTTCTCTCTTGTTCTTTTTTTACTGCATTAGTTAGCTGTCTGAGATGCTGGACTAACATCTCTGGGACTGATGGGCTTTGTGTGCAGAACATGTAAGCAGGTTTTACTGCACTCCTTTCTACCCTGCCCATTTCGTCTACCACAGTCATGATCTGCCTCCTCTCTCCCAACAGCGAGAGAGTGGTTGGGAATTTATACAGTGTCTCCTTCCTCCTCAAGCTGATAGCAAAGCGACAGTTGGCAGAATTGAGGGGGGAAAGGGGAATGTGGTGAGATTGAGTGCATTGTGTTATGATATCACTGCCTAATGGAGACCGGCTCGTTTTTTGCAATCTACACATCAGCCACCAGTTGCTAAAAACCTTTCCATTATTCTGGACAAGGATATAATTAAAAGCAAAAGTCTGGAGGGGAAAGGCTCGGTATCCCATCACACGTTTCCCAAATTGTTGAATTCCCTGCTATTTTGTGAGTAGCTCTGATTGTGTCTTCTGTTCCCTCACCTAACTGAGCTTTTTTTTTGTTGTTATCTAGATCTCCCAGACAACCTGGCATCTCTTCTGTAACGTTGTGCTTTCTCTCAAACCTTTATGGACAATGCTGTCGTAGGCTTGTCCTACTTTGGTAGCAGAGAGATATGTGAGGGGTAGAAAGTCTCCAGGCACCTTCGGTGGGTGCTACTGTCATGGTAATGACAAAATACCATATACTGCTTTTTGCTATGGAAGGGTTCTAATTAATTCCTATAGTGCAGCAAAACAACACCTCTCACCAAATAAAACAGCACCAAGATTTCTCTGCCAGTATTGACCTAATGGTAGAGCCCAGCTTAGATTAAAAAAAAATGAACAAAATTTAAAAATCACGCTTTTATTTAGATGGCATAATCAACAGTCAAGTATCATATACGTAAGTAAATTTAAAGAGTAAAAATTCAGCAATGTGCAAGAAAGCAAACTGAAATTTTTGGTGTTCACAATGCAGTGGACAGTTATACATTGATTACACCGAGCTGCTTTTAGTGTCTGAGCAGTTCTCTGGAGACCTCTTTTGGAGTGGCTTACTCTAGGGATTTTGATATTTTAGCTCTCTGTCATTAAATGCAATCTCTTGGTCTTTTCCAATGCTATCCGACACTAAAACATGGAGGAATGTGTCCTGGCTTGAGTATTACTCAAATGAAATAAAGATAATTTTGAGTGGCTTGGAAATAACCAGGAGATAAAGTGGGGAGGAAAAAAAAAATAAATAAAAAAAAATCCTTTCCTTTCATGTAATGAATTAACGTTTCTTTTGGTATTGTAGATGTGAAGGTTGCAGAATTTTCCTTTTAGCTATTGACTGGCATTAACGTGTGTCTCCACATTCTCCAGGCTGAGGTTTCTCCAGTTTGCAATGTGCTTTTCTGGGCAGAGCTTTTTGTCCTTCTGGCCTGACCTGGTCCAAGGCACTGTCTTCTCCCCCTGTTGTCAGGAGGAGACAAATTTAAGGAACAGAATAACATTGTCTCGTCTTTCCCATGTTGCAGTCTACTCTTAAGCCTGTTGGCAAAACTTTTACCCTTATGAATTCCTTGGTGATGAGTGCTGTTTCTTTGACTAATATGCATAGGCAGGGGAACATTTCTACATCAGTGCCCAAACTTTCTAAAACATACTTAAATAATTTACGTAAAATCCAAATCTGCATGTGAAATATTCTCATGAGTCAAGGGTTTATTCACTATGAATTCATTCTGTGAGTGGGAGGAAACCTAAACTGTCTTGGATAAAATGGCCTTTATAAAATATAGATCTATTTGCCAATATTTATGTCAGATTCTACTCATTACACTTTTTTCCCTCTTTCTTATCTTAGTCTGAAACTACCTCACCAACCCTGTGCTAGAACTGCTTCAAATGGATGTTGATGCTAAATCATTAGAGTTTCTTCTGTGCCTTTTTCATTAAATAGTCTCACTCTGATTTACCAGAATGTGGATTATAATAGAGGCATTAAAAAGGCATGTATCTGTAATTACTTTTTAATGCCATTGCGATTTATGGGTAATTTTGGTTTCAAAGTACCCTTGAAAACCACGTAAAAACATAAAGCATTTGATGATAAAGGTGAGCCAGGGAAAATTTATCATACGTGATGTTATTTAATGGAAGTGTTGTTAAGGATCCTAGGATGAAGCAGGTTTGTAGGGGCAGTATATTATTCTTACAAATACAGTGTTGTAATAATTATTACAAATTCATAAAAAGTAAATAAAAATCATGTGAGTTTTATATGAGCATTATTAACAATTACCATAGCAGTTCCAGGTATGACAGACATAGACTGTTCTATAAATTGTAGAAAAAATTTACTTAAAGTGATGCTAATTCAGCGCTGTGTGGAAATGCATGCGCTACATTTATACAAGAACCCAGGTTTTGTGTGAATGATGTAATTTCGAACGCAGAGGAAGCTGAGTTAGCTCAGAAGTCTCCTAATGGGTTTTACATCGCTAAAGAAGTTTCAGTATATCACTTAAATCTTAGCTCAGGAAGGGTGACTCCCCACAATCCTGTTGAAGTTTCTCAAAATGTTTCTTTCTTCACTCTGGGCATCTTCTGAGTCAGTAACACCTACACAAAATAAAGCTACCAAGATTTCTCCACTCATGCCTGTAGCAATCGTGTACGTATGTTTTATTTAAGTGTGAATAATTCTGTGCTGTCAAAGATGATGGGGCATCAGGTGCACATATTTTTTTATATAGGTGACAGATTCATGGGACAACTATTTTTAAAAGGAATTTTGTATGTCTAGCTTGACCAAGTGCCTTAGAGAAGACTAATTTTCAGAGGATGGTTACCCAGGTGTCTGAAGGTGTGTATCTGATATAACCATTTACTTTTAAGAGCATTTTATGTATGTGCAAATGCTTGTAGGGCTCCAGAGTTTATGGGTGTTTGTGTGTGTACATGCACATCATTTCTGCGTGTTTGATTCATGTCTTTATATATGAATATTTTGCATATAATCCCATGGAACTTTATTTTCTGGCAGTTGAGTCTACATTAATTCCTGAAACCCTGGGCAATGAGAGAATTACTTTGCAGTGTTGGGGGGGAAACATTACAATAAAAATGAAGCATAATTTTAATTATCTGTAGTCACTCAGATGAAATCTATAATGAGCTTGATAAATGCTGATGCTTTAGGTGTCAATTTTTCAAATAACAGTAGAACCAAATATATCTGGAAAAGCATTGTTAGCTTAAACTACACAATATTTTTGAGGTCTTGGTTAGTAGGAATAATTAAAAAGACTTATGTAAGGTAAGTGTCATATCTCTGTCAGCAACTAAATGTTAAATGTTATTATAAACTAATTACTTCCTTGAATTGAAAAGAAAATTATAATTTTGTGTCTTAACTGCTAAAGGAAACTGTTTGATCCTTCTGTCACCCAAGCTCTTTACCAGCACCTATCAGCAATGAGATGACCTCAAAGTGAGTGAGAAGCAAGTTTGGACCCTTGGACCAGGAAAAAAATTGTATTGTAGCAAGAAGTCAGAATTTCTTTCTGACATTAATCACTTCCTAAATAAGTAAAAGGAGGAGAAGCTGATGCAGTGGGGTTTTTAACTTGTATTTCTGACAGCAGGCTTGCCACTGGGGTGGGGAGGAGAGGTCCTCATCAACCAGAGGTCCTCATGAGCCAACCCCACCATCTACCCTTACTTCCCACATCTGTCTGATGCAGCTCTGCTGTGCTGCTAGCGATGCCAGAGCATGAGTGTATTTTTTATTGGATCAGAGGAGTTTTAACAGGAATCCAAGATCTCATGCAGCTTTGCTTGCTCCGGTAAGAGTCACCTTACACACTTGAAAACCAGGCAAGCTTTCATAGTCAGCCTACAAATAAAAGCTTGGAGGTTACTGAGACAGTAGTATCTTACCGTTTTTCTGTCTCTGTCAAATGGTATTAGGCACCAAAATCAAAGCCTTATCCATCGACTTCCACAGGAGCAGACTTCAGAGCACACCACCCCGTAATTGCTGCCATTAGCCTTAATGCGTTACCTGAAATCTGCAGCTGCAGTCTTGTTGTGTTACCAAATTAATTGATCTTCACGGAAGCCGCTGCTTTAATTGGAAAGAAAGAGTGTCAGCGGAGAGCAAGAAAACTCTTGTGAGTTCTTTTTCAGTCTCATAGTCTCCACTCCACATTTGTCCCTGCCTCATAAAGGATTTGGAGGCAGAGGAGGAGCAGTATTTTGGGGGAACACAGCATGTTTGCTCTCTTCACGAGTTACTTCCCCCGCATTGGCCACTGTTTGGAGACAGAATACAGGACTAGGTGGACCTTTCATCTGACAACCTACAGCCAACCGAATGGTTGGCACCTACTTAGTTTTAAATGAGCGTGTGCACCAGGTTTGTAGGCTTCAGACCTAAATACAGATTTTGCACAAAAATTTCCCGACACGGCACTGCTCTCCTCATCTAGAATTTTGAAAGGTTAGAGAGGGACAGTGAGGCATAAGGCAAAATGAAGGCATATCTGTAAAAGTCACTGGTGTTCCGCAAGTGAAATATGAGCACAGCCTACTGAGAGCAAATGGCTCATTCTTGTGACAAGGAAAGAATTACGAGTTTAGTAAAACAAAAATACTATTTTATGATTCAACAAACTGGCAGAAATGGCAAGACAACTTCATTTAAATTAAAAATGCAAATGCAAACCTACAGGCACACACTCAAAAGCAAGAATAAGATGCAGAGAGGACACGATTGCTGGTTAGAGTCTAAGAATAAACCTAGGCTCAGTGGCTTTTCATTAATGTAAGAGCCTGGCTTTCTGAAAGTATTGCAGATGTTTGCATAAAACCTTTTGTAATCCCACAGCACTATTTACGCTTTGTTAGTTATATTTTAATAAGTTCTGATTTTTCATTGGAATTGCTAAAGTTTCTATGTTTATAAATTTTCCACGTCAGGACTAGTTTCCTTGGATGTTTTAAATAGAATTCTGTACTAGTTTGGAAATGTTCAGACTAAAGTACGGTTAGACAATTTACCCAATGACATCTGTTCAGCAGCATAATTTTACTCAGCTACAAATGACATCTTTAATTGAATGAAACATTTCAAATAGACTTTGACAGTTTTCCAGCCCAGTATCTCCAAACTTACTGTTGAATGAAAATATGCCATTCTAGAAGTGTTAGGGGGACTATAAAGAATTTGCTTTATGAAAGGCAGTACTGTGATGTTAGAAAAGAATGCATTAAAATATTATGACTGCCACTTGTGATATATGTAATTCTTAGATTCTGAAGCATCTCAGTGTTTTCTAGTGAATCTACTGAGCCACGATTTTACGGTCCTGTCTGTGTTGCCTACATCTGTAGCTCTAACACTACATGTGAGATTAGAATGTTAAAAATAAAAGCCCTTAGATTATCTTGTACAAATTTTAGTGGGAACGTAGTAATAGGAAGTATGGATTTCATAAGAAACCACAGTATTGTCATCTGAGGAACAGATCCATGGAAGGGGAGCCAGAAGTTTCAGAGCCGTGTTAGTCTTTAGTCTCGCTGAAGCCAATTCAGAATACTGAGCTGCGTAAATTTGCCCAGGATCAGCCTGCAGCATAGCAGTGCACGTTCCTTTTGATCTTTCCCACAGATACTTCAGGGGTGTAGTAGTTCGGTGGTTATTTCCAGCATAATGCCTTATTTTTGGCGCATTGCTTCAGGCTTTTACAACCACTTCCAGTATTTTAAGTTAAAACTACTGACGTTATTGTGTGAGCTGTATTATCTCTAAAGCAGTCAGCCTGTGTGGTTTGCCTAAGTGTAAAATTGTGTTTTCCATCAAAAATCAGTCAGCCAATAAGCACTGTCACCTCTCCATAGCTGACAACAGTTTCTGACTGGTGGTGTTCAGGTGCCTTTATGAAGGTGTTTGCTTTCCATGGCATGCTGCCCAGCTGAACCAATAACACAATTTCTGTTATTTCACTACACGGGGAAGCTCAAGGAGGTAATATAAAATATTCCTCACAAGGACCTCTCTTAGGACAGTTCTGTGAGAGAGATGCTGAAAAATGTCAAATGCTGCTCTAGAGGAGTTGTCCAGTGGAAAATACAGTCAGAACATCTTTGAGGTTAACATGGGCAGGATGCTGGGAAGCCAGCTCTGATTTTGGCTTCCAGCGTGTGGGAGATGAGTGGGTTTAGTCAAAGCTCACCAAAGCAGTGCTATTCCCTCTTCTGCCAAAAAAACATTCTAGTATGTCTCCAAGCTCTCTTGAGAAGACAGAGCAAACCTTGCTGGTGTTGCTCTCGTTACCCCACATACCCATGAGGGTTGCTTCTTCTCTTAGCAGCCATTTGAAGTGCAGGGTCCCTAAAGCTGTCCCGTTATGACTACCCTGAGCAGTTTGGCCCAGCTTAAGCCATTTTCAGGAGAGAAGTTGTTTTTACTCGTCTGCTTGGTCGGAAGAAGATAAACATGTTGTTTATCTTCTTGCAAGGGAGAACATGCTTTTATCACAACACTAGTTAGCAGTAGGCTCTTCGTTAACATTTTGGAATTAGAATGAAAAAATAAATGCTGCAGTTCTGGCAAGTAAATGTTTGCCATAAACATTACAATGAGTGATGGAAGCAGCGTGTGCAGCCGAGAGCCTGTAGCGACATGGGAGGCTGCTGACGTGCTAGATTTCCCGTCAATCCTTTTCTTTTGAAGTTTGGGGGAGGTGATTTTTACGGTTTATTTTACAAGCAGTCAGAAAATAAGAAAGCTCTCCATCATTCCATGCTTGCCAGCCAGGGAGGTGGTTTTCTTTCTTAGTTGTTCAGATTTGTTTGTTTAGACTGTTCTTTGGGTTCCTATGCGCTGCAGCCTCATGTGGTGACTAGTTCTGAAGACAGGGTGCTTGTAGACTGTGCTTGTCCCTCTTGTCTCCCTGTCCCCAGCACGCCATTGAGCAGCTATAGATGAGAGTCCCCATGTTTCAATGCACTCTCCAGGGACACTACTCAAAAGCATGGCTCTTGCTTTTGACATTGTAGCACATGTTTATGAAAATTTGGTCTCTTTGTGCCAGATACGGTTCCACTTATGCAAGAGGATGGGAGTGGGGTTTTAACGTGATCTCCAGTTGACTCAGGACTGCATGAATTTCCTCATGAAATGAACTGGGTAGAAGTACGGAGACATATTTTTCAAATGTAGCGTATGATCAACTCAAATTCTCTGCCTACAGACCGTGTGAAATAGGCCAGAGGCTACTACCATAGAGTGAATATTGAAACTTTGGATGCTTGCTTGATTTCCTAGCTATTATAGTTTTATTTTGCTCCCCTCTTTTCCTCAGAATTGTTGTGCTAATTAAGCTCTGCAAATTTCAATCTCTCAGGTTCTCCAGTTATGACATTGCAGTCCCTCTATGGCAGCACGCTGGAGTGTAGCAGACAGGATATTATGAAGTGGAGACATTCAATGGGAAAATGTCCAAAAGCATTTCAAATCACTTAAGATAATTAAACAAGGGGAAAGAATGTGGCATGTTTAAAGAATATGTGGTGGTTTTGCGAATAGGATGATGTTAGGTGCCTGCATATGGGAAACTCATTACCCATACTTCACTCATTTTTTTATATTGTAATGAGAAAGAAGAAGTGAAAAAAAACCCCTCTGTGATTATCACCTTGGTGAGTATCAGGAGGTACTTGCACTGAGACCACCGCTGCAGAAGCAGTAGGTTTAATAGACTTGTTTATTCCTATGGATATACCTGTGAAGAAATACAGCAATTGAAGAAATAACAACTGTTCCAGTGTAAAGGTCAAAATGACCTGTGTTGAGATGCTTAAGAATTAGTAGAGTACTCTGATGTCAGTAGGCAGAGGTTTAGATGATTTTTTTTTTTATAACTGCCAATATGCCATCCTGTGTCTCTCTCTCACCTCCCCCTATTTGTAGGCAAAGTTCAAACTAGGTAGCTAGAGGGCTTTTAATAAGAATTTGTGACGCAGTAGTTGGATGGGGGAGAAAACAGGCACTTTGTCATTTGAAAGGAGGAGAGTAACAAGTCTAAGTAAAGGTCAGATGTCTGTCTGAGCTGCAGGCAGCATATCTGAGAAGGAAAGCACCACAGTCAGGTCTGAGTCAGCCTCACACTCCCAGGGGCTTATGATCCATGCTCCCACAGAGCAGGCAGAGCAGCTGATTGTCATCATTTAAGAAGTCACAGGAGTATTTAATGATCTTCCTAAAGCACCAGTTCTTAAAGTAGTGTAATTTTACTGAGATATTAATCAAAACCAAAAGAAAAGAAGAAAAGCAAACTTAAGAGCATGGAAAGTGTATGTTCCTCTTTGAAGCTCAATAGGTTGAGGGTAGATTTAGATGAAATCTCGGGAAGAAATTCTTCACTGTGAGGGTGGTGAGACCCTGGCCCGGGTTGCCCAGAGAAGCTGTGGCTGCCCCATCCCTGGAGGGGTTCAAGGCCAGGCTGGATGGGGCTTGGAGCAACCTGGTGTGGTGGCAGGTGTCCCTGCCCAGGGCAGGTTGTTGGACTGTATGACACTTCCAACCAAAACCATTCTACAATTATATGATCATTAAAAGCAACCCTGTGAAGCCTCCTAACCCAAGGGTGCATGTGATGTCTGTCCCCAGAACAGTGGTCCATGTGTGACCATATTTATAACATAATTTAAGGCAACAATTAGGGGCTTCACTTCCAAACCTTTCCGCAGGATAAGGAGTTGCAGAAACAAAAATCAGAGTACCGAGGATTCATTCCTGGGCACGTCAGGCCTCAGAATCAAATAGTAGACAGAGTTCCAGCTTGGATTTGCGGCTGCTTTACACCTCCATGAGGTTCGAAAGAAAACACGGAGCTGCTTTCAGAAATTGCTTATGGTGTCTCTATTTCAGGCATGGGATTTGAGCTGATTGTCCAGTTCCTGCTTCATGTTACTCTGTCTCAATGCCAATGCTTGATGGCAGTAGGCAGATCATGCCACATCCCTGCTCAGAGAAGCCTGTGTCCCTGCTCATTTGCTAGCGCTAAAAATCAGACAATGCTGGCAGAAGCAGGGAGTTGTTATTGTAAAAGCTTGGATCTTTTCTGCTGGTCCTGATTCTCTGCTGAAGGAAAAGTTGGGGTTTATGCTCCATGTCATGCCAGAACGTGGCGTAGTCCTCCTGAGATGTGTAACGGTGACCCACACACTACCCAGCGTGTTGAGAAAACGTGTAACAGACCATCCAGACATCACACAGTTTGGCTTTAAAGCAGTGCTGTTGAATTGCAGTTGCTGGGTGTCAGTTCAGTCTCACAGAGCAGCTTGAAGAGACTTGTAGATCCTTTTTGATGGATAGCAATGTTGGTCTCTTCCCCCTTGTATCTGTATTGCAGGGGAATGACCTGAAACAGGGAGGGCAACCAAAGAAGTTTCATTCTAAAAGGCAAATGGAAAAACAAGCCTGTGCGCTGTTAGAAAAAGATTTATTCCTTAGGTTTTTGTCTGCTGGTTTCTCCTGTATCACCAAGGGAAACTCTGGTGTCTGCTCCTACTGTGATGATGCTTAGATTTTTTTCCTGAGTAGCATGAGCATAAGAAGTACACAGCTCTTGTCATTTTTTATAGCCTGATATGCTATACTTGGCATATGCATGGTTAAGGGAGAATTTGATAGTAATCTGCACCAATCTGAATGATATATATGTACCAAGAAGGAAAAGCAATTGTTTCAGCTAGTGAAAGAGGTGTGACTGGGAAAAACTAGAAAAGGCTGAATATCAGGAAATGCATCGTGACAGTAACAGCTGTTGGAATGGAAAGCAATCTCCTTTTGAAAGTGAGGGGATCAGCATTGCTTCTGACATTTAAAGTTTGATGAGACGGAACCTAATTTGATCTACAGCGCACTTGGCTTCCAGAGGGGCCGTCTCTGTGATCCACTAGATTTTTTTCCATCTCTAACTTCTGTGACTCTATCTTTCTGACTCTCCCTGAGTGATGAAATATCGTTATAACCTTTTGAAATAATATATCAGTGCCTGGAGAGCAGAGAATTATTTTCTCATTTGCAAGCGAGAGATAGTGTGTTAAATTACCAATCCTGTCTTTAAATGGATTGAGTAAAAAATTTGAAACAGGAAATTTTGACCCCTCCCCAAACAAACCGCCAAGGACTTCACATTGCAGGGGGCTGAGGAGGGGAGGGTTAGAAGTTTAATAACGTTCATAATATTCCCCGAGGCTTAGGTTGGTGAAAGCTGCTTTACACCTGAAAATGTTTCAGCAAAGCTGACAGGTAAGCTTCCTGCTGATTTGCAGAGGATGAGGAAGCCACTGCTGTGTCTGTCATAGATCAGGAAGGATAAAACTTGTCCTTCTGGGCAATCAAAGCTTCTACTTGATAATTTGGCTCTGGGAAATGTGAGAAAATCCACGGTGCTGACAAACACAGTGACTAAGTGCATAAGTAATTTAACTCAAGAATTCCACTTTTGCGTGTTCAGCGAACATACGAGCGAGTTGTGGTGTTGCTTCAGCTGATGTTTTTTAATCGTATCCAGCAGTTGATGCAGTTCTCAGTAGCGTTTGTTTCTTCGTGCAGTGAAAAAAAATTGATAATCATCTTGTACCACGAAGTGTCATATCTGACAACATTTGAAACTCCAGACACGGTGATGAATTGCACTATGATATATTAATGTTATTTTGATCCTTGCTCTTTCAGAATTACATTGATCCAATTAGGTTAAGTAGCTTGCCATCTAAATTAATTTACTTTCCTATATTAATCTCCTTCACTGTGGGTCAAAACCAGAAATGTAAATCAATCTATTACATTGCATATCTTTGGATGGTGGTAGTGGTGGAGTAATTAAATTACCTAATAGATACATATGTTGAATGCATTGTTTGGTATGTTAAATGTTATTGCTATAATTGGAAAGTGAAGTGGTGCACACTCAGTTGTGGAATTTGAGTGCTTGTTACACTTAGTTTTCATAACCTTTCAAGAAATGCCTTTACATGACTCGCTGTCCCTGGGTACCAATGCTGAGTGCTTATTCGGCTACGCAGCTTTTAAGGTATTAGTCATTTTGAAAGTGGGGATAACAGCTTCTTTCTCTGCCAGAGGTTGTCGGACTCCCTGGCGACATGTCTTGTAGAGGTCCCCAGCCTCTACAGCGTGGAGGAAACCTTTCCTCCAGCTTGCTCTTGAACTCACATTAGCACCGTATGTGGCAGGAAAACAGATGTCTCAGCAGTGATGTCTTAGTTACCAAACTGAAGGAGTGTTTAATGCAAACTCCTGAAAAACTTTCTCTTCTGAAAAAAGGTCCTTCAGCGGTACATGAAATTTCCATGATTTGAAATCCTACTTTGGCTTCTATGTTGGGGCATGCTTTTTAATTTATTGGGTTACTCCAGTAGTTGGATTTCATCGTCTCAGTGCCCTTGCCATTCTTTTACTACTCGCGCTGGGAATTCTTACCTTCAGCTTGGATTTTCATAAGGACAGACAGTAAACTTCCATCCTGATGAAACATGCCTGATAGGGAGATGGATGACAGCTACACTAGCAATTTGTTTACCTGCTGTATTTCCTCACTTTAGTAAGTAGAATTGTCCTTGAAAGACTCAAAGGAAAATGAAGCATTGGTGTAAAGAAGGAGATCTGGTGGCTGGAAACTGAATATTGACACAGTCAAGCTAGATAGGAAGCATAGTGTTTTCTATTGAGCTTAACTAACTGTTAAAAACTTACCAGGCTTGTGACACCTTCTTCATATCATGAGAGATCTAGAAAAGGGCTCTATACAATAAGAAAACAGATCTGATTCCATCACAGTCATTGTACCAGAAGATTAATTCAAGTCAAATGATCTATATAATGCAGCAGGGCAGATTGCTGATCACAGCGCTCCCTTCTGGCATTAAAATCTATGAATCTGTGAAATGTTTCCTAAATCTGTGCCTGAGGGTAGAATGAACAGAAGCAGAAAGGTCACCTTTATCATCACCGCTGTCAAACACTTTGGAAATAGAAGAGCACAAAGCCAGTCTATTGCTCAATCCCTTTGCCCTTATGCTACATTTGTTACCCTATCAATGCCTGTATTTTGTCCCATTAAAGAAAAATTACTCTGCTATACTGTATGAACTCCCATTTCCAAAAAGTGCACAGCACAGCTCTGTTGGCTTCAACAGTGATGGATCTTATCTTTTGCCTTTACAAATGTAATGAATGCCTGATAAAGTGCAGAACTTAGCAGTGTTGCTATATAAACAATAATGATAATTAAGAAAGCAGCTCCTCTTTGTGATAATAAGACTGCAGGAAACACGGATACAGCACGCTGTTTCAGGCAGGCCTTTCCAGAGCCTGCAGGTGCAAGAGGTGAGATAAACGTAGGTGCCAAGTGCCATCTAAGAGGCCACAAGGTGATCGAGGTGTCCCCACAAAGCTGGTTGGTGAGATGTATAGCTTATCTAAATCAAAGCTAGGTGCTTCGTTAGGCAGCAAATCCCGCTCTAGATGTAATGGTTGGCTGGGATCCAGAGCAGTTCCTGCACAGCCCACCAAATGCTGCAGTGTTTTAACATTCAGTATCTATTAATATGCTAATGTTTCCCACAAGCTGAAAAATGCAAAGTGAGAATCTGTACTTGAATATTTTCATCCTGTTACAATGCCATTCCTTCTTTGTTTTTCCTTTTCCTTTTTTTAAGTTCTTGTTTCATTCAGGTGTTTGGGTTTTTTTCTTCTACCTGAACACACAGGTTTTTAAAGATGTGTTAAGAAGTGTTTGTGCAGTTCCTAGCTCAACCAGATCCTGACCATGACTGAGCCATTAGATATTAATGCGGTGCAAACAAATCAGTAATGAAAATTAAATGTTTGTTCATGTTCTGGTCTTAATGTTTGTACAAAGTGCAAGAAATGTGTACCGAGAGCATGTATTAGTTCACAATGGTAGACATGCAGAAGTGCAGCATTGACCAGCTTTAAATAAAAGAAAGGACCTGGGTTGTTTGAATGTACAACACAAGGAAGAAGCTATCCATTGTGAAAACCCTGTGCCAAAGATTTTCAGCAGTCCCAACTCCCCAGTTTTCAGAAGGTGATGATGGCATTTAATTTTTAGTTTCTTCTGTATTTCACATTCCCATTTCATTAGTGTCAAAACTCAAGCAGGTTTATTGAGGTACATAGCTTAAGGCCTATGTTAGGAGTAAATGTGAATATGTATTCGATCTTTTGGCCTTGTTAGAAATGTTCTTTAGATAAAGAGTTGAAAAACAGATCAATAGCAAAACTTCTCTCTTTTTTTTTTTTGCTATTTTTTTGCTGCTTTGCCTATTGCATGTGTTTACTACAAACAGAAAAAGTTGTCATAGTTGTCACACACATGTCCTTCTCTGGGTATTTCTGGAAAATGTTAATTGCAAGTCAAAATTTTTTATGTCACTGCCAAAGGCAGAAGTGGAAGCGTGGTGAGAATGAGAACAAAATGTTTCATCACAGACACGGTCTTTCACCGTCTCCTGCTACATCATTTCAAGCCATTAGATTTCCCTTCATGAATATCCTTTCCAGATGACCGGAGTAAATCCAGTCCCCTCACTGCTCTGGTGTTCTTTCAGTGTTTTTCCTTGAGTGTCAATGGAAGAAGTTTGTTTCATTTACCAAGAGCTAAAGTAGTCTTTGGGTGGTCACTTGGTGATGAAGACAACACATCCCAGAGTAAAATAAGTAACACAGGGAAAGCATTTTCCTTTTCCATGAACCACCATTACTTAACAATTCTCCAAATGTCTAGATTTCAGATTTAATGTAAAATTTGTTGAAAATTACATGGAAGATTCAGCGCTGAGATGTGCTGGCGTGCTGTCCTCAGTTGGAAGGGAAAGCTGTCTGGAAACTTGTAGTCTTTTCACAATTAGTGGAAGCAGTGTTCATATACTGCAGCTTCGGCCTTCGGAGTTCTATTTTTCCTTATTTCACACCCAGCCCCAGTAGTCATTGAGTCATTAATGCATGGCTTTGATTGCTATCTCAAACGGAACCACTAAAGGACGAAGTCAAGGTGACGTGTCCTTAATATTACATCTGCTCTGTTTTATTTTCAGGGGCCTGTTGGCCAGCAGCTTCACTGAAACGCATTATTTGAACGACGGCACTGGTGTGGTTCTCACACACAACTACACGGTAAGGTTGGTGTTTCGTGGGTAGATGATGCTTCATCATTAAAACCCAAAATGCTCTCTGCTGGGGTCTGAGCCATGGGATGAAACAGCTAGATGCATGATCTTTTTTGGCTGTGATCCTACACATGCATTTGGAGAGAGAGAGGGAGACTTTAAAGGCAAGCTGTGGGGTTTTAGCCAGGTGACTTTTAAATTCTGTAAGACTTATTCAGCTTCTTAGAAATACATCCGTTAATATTTTATAACAAATACAGCCATTGTTGATCAGTTATGGAGGAAAGTCCTGATTCAGTTAGGAAAAAAGCCAGAAATACCTGATTTCTGTAGTGTTGGGGCTCACATGAGAGGCCTGGGTGTCGCTCTGCATTGGGGGAGTGATGGCTGAGGTTTGGGAGAGGGGATTGGTTGGTTGCATTTATTATTTAAACCAGACCATGAAACTTAGGGATGTACTTTTTATCTATATATATGTACGTGTGTGTATGCATATAAATATGGCTCATACGATCCATGTGCAAATCAGTACTTAAAACCTGCTTTTTATAAATATAAAAGACTTTAAGGCAGTAATGTTTTTGTCCTCTAGCAGTCTGAATACCTTAATTAGAAACAATGCGGTAAAAAATTTTAATTACGAAGTTTATCTTTTATCTGCCTAAATCCTATAAAGTGTGTGTTATGTTATATTACTCATTTATTGATGCTGTCAGAAGAGGCATCGCGCTTTGTGTTCCTGTCCATAATGGGCTCTGCTGGTATGAGTGAAAGGCATTATTTCTATGCATATTTCTGAAGAAGCATCTTTATTATAGCCCTGGATCTCCCAAGGGAAGCAACCATTTTGAAAGCTTTCAGTGTTTTCTTTTTTGCTGGGTGCTCATATCTTCTTCAAAATCAGCTTCATAGAAAATAGCCATTTGTTTTATTAACAGGAAGGCTGAATAGACTCCTAAAGGAAGTAAAAGGAAAGAAATGAAGCACGCAATTCTTGGACAGATTAACCTACATTAACATGAGTATGCGTACAGCTAATGATGGCTAGGCTTTCCCTTACTAAAATAGATGTGTTTTCACAATGGTAGTAACTCATGATTAATACTGACAGTGCATAATTGAAATTTTTTTTGAGAGAATTGCTTTTTTATTAAATGCTGCAAAATGATTTAAAAAAAAATAAGTCTGTGTGATTTTGCTTTTGTATCTCCTCTTCGCTGAGGACAGCAGTACGGTCTGTAGTTGAAACCAAGGCCAATTTCCCATGGGGAAGTTGCTTAGTCAGATTCTGCTTGGAGGTGAAACCATGTCAAGTTCTTGGAGCTGCCGTATGGGACCATGAACCAGTGTCCAGGTTATTTTTCTGGTTTATAGCACTTGAAAGATTTTCAGTTTTCAAAAGCTGATATTTATTAAATGCTCTCAAGTCAGGGTAGGGTACTGTTTTAAGTATGACAAGTCAGCCATGGTAATTATTTGTTTTTAGGGGGTCATCTATTTTATATACTATTTTACAGGAATAAAACGATTTGAAAGGAGAAAAAAAATAAAATCCTGCAGTTCAGTGAAGTTACTGAGCTAGAAATCAATTTTCTACCAGTCCAATTGAAGGCCATGGTCTGATAAGTTTACATTTTTGGTATTGAGCTTTGGCATCATATAGCATGTGGATCTGGGAGAAGCTGTGAAATGGGGCACAACAAGGAGCTCAAAGTTAATAAAATGACAAGTTGTGTGTGGAGATGGAAAGAAATCAGGACCTTTGCCATAATTCACTCTTTGATAAAGACAGCCACACTGCAGCAGCAGCCTGTGTGGGGCAAGATATCTGCTTGCCCTCCCCCTTTCACCGAGGACTGTGCTTAACACCGGGGACGTTAAACCCCAAAGGCTGCCTTCTTAAGGACTCTGAACAGCACCTCTGCCTTCTACTCATTTTAAGCGATGAGAATAAACCTACTTTATTTTAGTTTTTAGACTGTTTCAGGGTCACTGTGTGAGAGTCTTTGCTAAGGTGGAGGGCGTTGTTTTTTCTCCTGCCTTATCGACTGGCTGCTGGCAGCTGCTGATACGGAATTGAAACAGTACATTCGCGCTGGAAACTTTAGTGTCCACAGCGATTGCGACTGAAGCAATCATGCCCCAAAAACTCAGTCTATGACTTCCTCCCTTTTATTGTGGCTTTATCCTTCCTAATGTGTTGCTGACTCTTTATGAGCACTGATGATAAAAATACCCAGGAGTAAAATACTGTTGCCTTGTTTCTGTCATTTCTTTCACTAAGAAAAGCTATTGAGGTTTGTTATTTAGAAAGTTAGATGGGGCTGTTCTGTTCAGTTGATCATGTTTGAAATACAAATGCTCTAAGCAAATGTTTTTCATGCCATAACCTTATTTGCAGAAAAATCATATCTGAATTATTCCATCTTGCCCAGCATTTTTATGGCTATTGCTTTCTTTAACAAAATAAAGGTGGTCTGTAGAAGTCTGCTGCGTGAGGCTTTGTAAGTGAAAACCACACCCCAAACCTGAAAAGGTTAATTAATGCAGCTAGATTGATGTGAATGAGCCGAGTAATAAAAAGGCACACTGAGATGACTGTCAGGCTGAAGCATGAGTGATAACTTTCCTTTGCACTAATAAGATAGGAACCTTTTACAACAGCGTTTGCGGTTTCCAGGTGGCATTCAAAGGAGCCATGAGAAAAGAAATGCTGGACCTGACACAATCGTTGCTTTCCAGCCAGTCACATAATTGGGAATGTAATATAACCTTTAGTCAACAATAAAATTAACCTTGATTCCAGACAGATATGTGTATGTGCTGAGAAAGTATCTCTGTTGTGGGTGCCTTTTGCAAGCAGTAGATTATTAAGGAAATACAATAACCGAGCCACAAAATGAAATTGGATTGTTGCCTCTCAAAATAGAAGACCCTCTTTTTCTTGGTTGTTCTTAATAACATGCAGCCACTCGGTTGGGTAATTCAATAAAAGGTTTCCTTTCAAACCTGTTTCCCTTCCCCTTCATTTGCTCTGTGATTTTTTTTTCAAACTATAGGGTTGGAATCAACTTTTCTCATACTTCCTTTTATACGTAGCTACTCCTGTAGACTCACATAGCTGTACATGACCTTAAATAAAAATGTGTCTATAGAAAGTAGTGAAATGTGTCAGCTGACGTTTTCATCAGATTAATTTTATAAAATAATACATACTGTCTCTTCAAATGAAATAACAGAGAAAAAGGCAGTCACGCAATTTAAACACCATTGACCCTCTTTAAGACAAACACTGAACAAAACAAAACCAAAAAAACTAACTCCTACACTTCGGTGTACAAAAACCACCCAAGATTTCTGTTTAGGAGTTATTGGGACTGTTACGTATGGTGAGTATTTAGTGGGGCAGGAAAGGTGCTGTAACCTGAAATTGCTAATGGCTTTGAAGTAAAGGGGAAGGAAACTAGAGAGCAAAGAGCATGTGTACATATTGAAATGTTTTCTCCTTTTCACAATCAGGGTCACTGCTATTACCACGGCAATGTACGAGGGTACCCCGACTCCTCAGTCAGTCTCAGTACCTGCTCTGGACTCAGGTGAGCCAAGATTTCAGTAATACTTGAAGAAACCATCCTACTACCTGTTGAGTTTTTTTGTCTTGCCATTTAATGAATGTTGGTGCAACCTCTGTAAAAATGTTTTCCTTCTAGTTGCTCTGAAGAGAGGAAAAAGAGTCAGATAATGCAATTTGGTGGTTTACCATGATGACCCTTCTCTCTTGCTGCCCATCCTTGTCTACTCCCTTTTCCAGCAGTGCGGTGCTTGGCACATTTTTGGGCCGGCAGTGCCTGGTGGCCCTCTAGTCCTTGTCCTCAAAGCTGTTCCATCAGCGATGGCTGAACAGCTTTGCAGCTGTGAACTCATGTAGTATCCAGCAGCTTCCTCCTTAAGAGAGTTTGCTTTATAAATGTGTCTGTGCAGCTCAATAAATTGCAGTCATGGCAGGTATGATGCTCAGCATTTGGATTTTAGATACTTGTTAACAGAAGAATAGCAGATTCACGTTGCTGCGAACCAAATCTCCTCTGAGTTTGAGGAAGGAGCAGGCTGACAACATATTAAATACACAATGGACACAGTTCAGGAAACAATTAGAGACAATCAGAGACTGGTATTTACTCACAGAACTGTTCCAAATCACAGTAATTAACTGTAAATTGGCTCTAGTGTTCTCCCTGGAAAACCCAGTTTTCCTGTCAGATTTCCAGCTGTCTCAACCTTTTCTGGGTTTGTTTAATTTATCTACAAACAGCATGAGTAGCTGAAGCCTTTTCCCCTTGATTCTGCATTTTGTGCAATTGCAGTATTATCAGGGCTTTTATAACCAAGCTCTGGGACAGAGAGCAGCAGAAAGGAGTTACCAGGACCCCTCTCCCTGTCTGAGGGACCCGTTTGCTGTAGTGGATGGGATTCCTGTGGTTCATTCCCACAAAAAGAGGTTTTATACATTATGCAGGTTTCATATGCATCTTGAATCTTCCACAAGTTTACTATGATTAACCCTTTGCATGGACCATGGCAGTCTGCATTTAGCAGGCGTTCTCACAGTCTGCAAAAACATAATGCAGTGTTCTCGATCTTTTAAGCACTGCTTAGTCGAAGGGGTCACTTTGCTGCAAGGTCCATAGGGAAAATTTACACTGAGACAAGGTCTACACCAATGTCTTGTTCCACAGATACCTAAGAAATGATGAAATCTCAAGAGAAATTACTTTTCTCTGCATTAAATGCATTTTCTTTCTTTTCTCTTCTCTCTTTTTACCATTCTTGAGCTCAGAGTTGTTTCTGCGATTTAGGAAGTCAGGTGTGTCAAGGCAACATATGCTGGCAGTGACATTTTCCTCTCCTCTGGCACTATTGCAGATAAATCCCCAAAGTGCAAGCTGACAGTAGTAGGCTCCTTCCCTGCAGGTAAAGTGTAGCAGCATCATTTTGGGTACAATTTTTCATAAAGTTTCATAAAGATTCCCTGCCAAAGCATGTTTTGCTCAAGCAGGAAAGCAACAGAGGACGTATCTCAGTGTCCGTGCCCATTTAGCTGCTGCATTCGCTGCTGAGGTTGGTTAAGGGCATGTCCATGAGTGACAACAGTTTGTGATTAGGGTGCTTGTTGATTTACTCCATAAAACTCATTTTACTGATAGCCAACAGTAATAAATTCCATCATTACCTGTGCTTGATCTGAACCGGTACTGTCTATTTGAAAGGCTTCCTCATGCACTGGCAGCTCCTTGAACCATCCAGGCTCTCTCATTAAAACTGGTTAGGCATAAAAGGCCAGATGGTGCGAAAACCCATGTTCCCGCACCAAGGTCCTGAGAGGGCTAAGCATCTTCCAGAATCAGGCCCTCAGGACACCATGTACCTCTGCCACTAAAACATTATTGTGGCAATGCTACAATTGAGAAGTTGGCTGGAAAGATCTAGTTGAAGGTGTCCCTGCTCATTGTGGGGAGCATTGGACAAGATGACCTTTAAAGGTCCCTCCCAACGTATGATTTTGTGATTTTCTGCATGTGATCCAGTCTGAAATAATATGAGGAGAAATAGGACAGTGCAAAACTACTTCATGGCTTACTTGGCTGGTAACTTTACTGGTATTGTAGCTTGATAGGATAGGATAGGATAGGATAGGATAGGATAGGATAGGATAGGATAGGATAGGATAGGATAGGATAGGATAGGGTAGGATGATGTACTTGCCCAACAACTTGCTGGAGTAAGAACTCCTGTTCACGGTGTGATAAAGGCCACAAGCTTCAGGGGTAAAGACATAAGATATTGTGCAGCCATGGAGCCTCAGGTGGGGACAGTCCCTGGGGCAGCCGTTTCGCCTGCAGCAGACTGTGGAAGAAAAGACTGGTCTCATTCTCAGGCTGTTCCTGGCTTTGTGACAGTTTCTAAGTGAATTGGACAAATACCTCTGTCTCAGTTTCTCCATCTGTGAAATTCATTTAATGATTCTTACCTACCTCACACAGCTGTTGCATGGGACTAAAGTTTAAGTGCCTGAAAAACATCTAATGAAAGGAAGTGCAAGCTGTTAGCTGACTGAAATCTCAGAGCGCTAATATCCTTCCACTCCTGCCAGACAGACACCTTGGGCATCAGTCCAGGTGTGGATAGATAGGGACCATGTCTTTTTTCCCCCAGATTAGGAGAGTTCATTAAAAGACATGAAACCAGTCATAAAGAATAGGTTCCGCATTTTAGCATGCTCTGAAGCCTGAGTGCTCAGCGGTAGTCAAAGAAGCAAAAAGGATCATAGGAATTACTGAGACAGAAATAGAGGATAGAACAAAACCCCTCATTACCATTTTATAATCCGTAGTGCACTCACATCTTGAATTCCACATGCAGTTCTTGTTTTCCCTTCCCCATCCCCACCTCAGAAAAGGAAGCATCATATCCAGAAAAAGTATGGAGAAGGGTAAAAATGATGATCAAAGGTGCAGAACGGCTTTTATCCCAGGAGAGAAAATAGACTAGGATTTGTCACTTTTGAAAGGAGATGACAGAGAAAAGGAGGGTGATGAAACAAGGCTGCATGTCATGCTGAAGAGGGGACAATTACTGAATATTTTTCATAACCCAAAAATTACGAGACATCAAATGAAACTTTAGAGCAGAGGGAAGTATTTTTGTTCACCACATGATGAAGCTGTGGAGCTCACTGTCACAGGTGGGTGTCAATGTAAAAAGTATTAGGAGATTCAAAATAGATGAGACAATTTGGGGGTAGGGGAGTGGGGGAGCCTTTCCAGGGTCTGTCAAACCCAAAGATGTCCCTGACACTCACGCTGTCAGAGCTGGGGATACCAACAGGAGTGTGTTTGTTGTATTCTGATATCTTACCCCTACGTATGCGCTGTTGGTCAGGGCTGGAGACAAGGATGCTGAGCTGGAGCCACCTTGCTCTGACCTGCCACAGACATCAAGTTCTTACATACAGTGCAGCCTCTGAGCACCTGAGACCTGTTATTAGCTTGTCGATACGACGTGATTACTCTGTGATGAGGAAAAATGCAGTGTGAAATCCACAAACTAAGACAGGTTTGACTAGTTTACGTTTTTCAGGCAGATGGAGGGGGTGAGGAATAAAGATAAGGGAGAAGGAGGCTCTGTTCTCTCACACACAGATGCTCATGTGTGCCAGCGATGTTACATCCTCTCAGACACAACATTCGAGTGCCTGGCTTCACGTAGGATTGCAATGGCATCAATAGTTGGATTGACACTGATAGCTGCCTAAAATGCAGGTTAGAAGAGAATATAATCATGCCATAATCTGCATCCTGCTGGCTGCTCTGGAGGAGGAAGAGCTGAATGGCAGAGAGGAGATGGTAAATGCTGAATGCACAGAATGGGAACAATGGGCAATCAGGATTTCCGGCGCTTCCATCTGAGTAAGAAAGCCAATTAGACTGCCAAAGCTTGCGGGAAGGTGAAGGTACGACAAAAGTCAAGTCATTTCCTTCCTGTCCTTAGGAAATACCCTTCTGTTTATCTAGCTCGGAGGCTCTTTAAGTTTTTAGCAAATGATTTTGGCCTGTAGCCACCACACGCATCTTCTGTGATAAATTTGTATAGACTTGGATGATTTTTTCCCTGTTACTTTCTCTGCAAGTGCAGAACCCAACAAATAGATGCTGAAATACAGCCTGAAGAAGAGCTCAATCTCCACGGTCCAGGGGATGGTGGCACAGGGACATGCAGCTACAAAGGCAGCCACAGTGACCTCTCTGGTGTGGGGGACCCTGAGAGGTGCTCTCAGAAATGCCTCCATAGTTTAGGGATACAAATCTCCCAGGAAGCCTTTTCTTTCTGAAAAACCAAAATGCTCTTGAAAATCCTGAGAATCTCTCAGAGTTACCCAACTGCTAGGTAACTGGCCCGTTCACACATTCAAAAAGTGTTCAGTCATTGTCCAACCTCATCAGCGACTGGAAGATGCTGTGTCCGCAGTAACAGTGATGGGGATGTGGCCTCAGAACTGCACAGACTGTTGTTTGTAATGGGATTGCACAGTTACACTTCACGAGGCCGCCAATATTGGAGCCATCCATTTTTCAAATGGCCTGGCTGAGCTCACTGCATCCCAGACACACTCAGCTGAAGAGGGGATTTAAACATGACACTCCAGACATCAACTATTTAAAAAAGGAATGGAAGTAGGAAACCAGTGAGAAAAAGATTTAAATTCCTCACGACTTCTCAGGCATGATTTCCCACCAAGGGGGAGATTTCATCCAAAAAAGAAGTTAGGGGAAAATCCCAGTGGAGAAAAGTACTGGTTTGGATGTGTATTTTTTTTCTCCGTACTTTCTGAAGAGCTTTTAGTTCATATAAACATCTCACATGGTTTGCAACTTATCTGACTGTGAAAATACTGGAGGTTTTTGAGCTTAACGTTAGAAAGCGTTCAGCTTCTGGGGTTTCATAGCTCCTGTATTCTGCCTGTTGAAGTGGTAAAAAGCTCCTGGATCATGATCACCTCTGTGATCAGAGATGAGCACTATCTGTTCTTTGGCAATTGTGTGCATGCTGTCCCTGGGTGTGCAGTAATCCCCTGAGCTTCCCTGCTGCTGCCGGGACAGACATGAGAGATGATCTGTACCCAGCTATTTGTGCCTGCCTTTTCTCCATCAAGCCTGTGTCTGACAGCATTTAATTAAAAGATAATACAAAACCCAACAAACTAAAAATATTTTAATATGTTTTTGTGGCTTGAAAAAGCATCCTATGAGCCTTAATGTGATGTGCAAGTTTGAATCGAGCCTCCTTTTATTTTTACACCATTTGCTGCAGAGTGCCATGAAATGTGCTCACTAAATTGGCACTGATGCCAATTCCTTCCTTCGTTTTTCTCTGCTTTCCTCAGTCTGTCTCGTCACCTTCCCAGTAGAGCTCACATGTGACACTTGCTCTGATAACACAATTACAGCTTCTTGCAACTCAAATGCTGGACATGAAATTGCATTATCGCTTTTGGCTCAAGTAACTCCCTGCTTGAATTCCAGGCATCAAAGTTGCAGCCTAATATGCGTTCACTCTGGGCAGATCTGTCTTGCACCGAGAAAGGATTAAGTGTGTGCTACAGTCGTCTCTGGGTACGACTACCTTTTAGACACTGTGCTAGAGAATGTATTTTCAGGTTAATGAAAGGCATTGGCTGGAATAAAACCTATTTGACTAATGATGTGTCTGCATGAGAACACCTCTGTCGCTACTGCAATATGTAAACTCAATAACACTACTGCTTTAACCTCCCTTTGAGGTGCTGCCCTTTGTTGATTTGGGTCAGAATAGTTATTTTAATGGAATTCTGATGTACAGCATAGGAGGATAACGGTGTCACTTGGGTCTTGTGTGATGCCTTTCATCAGTAAATAATTACTGTGTAGCCGCTAAAATTTAGCCCACTTTAAAGGTGGGGAACTGATATAGAAAGATGTGAATTGCCTGTCCGAGGCTGCCAGTGGTGGAGACAGGAATCCTTCTGTTTCTGGAGTCTACTCCCATTCTCCGTCTTTCCCAGTACTGTGAAGTTAAAGAATGATGAAATCACTTGGAAAGTCTCTAAAGATCACCTAGCCCATTAGAAAAACAGTCTATACATCATCTTGTTCACTTACCCCAATAGTATTCATCTGCAACTTATTAAAACACGCTCAAAGTTAGGCTTTCCTTCACTACTTCATCTTTCTTCCTCTTTTGTTTGTATGCCTGGTTAATTGCCTGGGAATTTGCTGTACAAAGTCCTGAGAATGTAGAATCGGTAAGAAAAATAAATAAAAATCCTCTGTCACTTTACGGGTCACCTTCTGATGTCAGTTGGGTAGAGAAACAACTGCTGTACCTCCATCCTCAACGTCAAGAGAAAAACGCTCCAAAAGGCCCCAATTCTGTTATCTATTCACCTAAAATACCCGTGGAAATCTGTGGTAGGGTTGCGGGGTCAGCCCCTTTGCTTCACAAGCTGTAGAATTAATTATGAAATGAAGGTCCCGTAGGTTCTGAGGTGGCAGGTGAGAACTGCACAGCCTTTCGCTGTGTCTGTGGGCAGAGACAGACTTCACGTGCCCTCTGCAGTCTAATTAAGTTCTTACAAACTGAAAACGTCTACATTCCTCTTCCAGTGGTAATAGAGCTTTTTATTACTATTGTTTAGAAATGAGTATAACTTTGAGCTTCATTAAAACCAAATGTTTAATTGCATTCATGGGTATCAGATGTATTGATTTACTTAACTTTCCCTGTATGGTACAGCAGAATAATATATCACAGTTTCTTATAATGCTGTCATAGCCAAATTTTACTTCAGCATCACAATTTCTCAGACAAGTATGCATTGATGGTTTATGTTGGCAGGGCCTTTGCTTCTGCTGACAAGTTGGAAAAGAAAAATCCCATTTATATTTTGAGATTTCCTAAAGCCTGTTGATTTATGAAATATGACTGGCCTTGCATTAGGCTTTGTTTTGGTTTTTCTTTCTAAGAGAAAAAATACCACATTTTACTTTATCAACGATTTAAACGTTAGAATTATTGCATCAAATTACACTTCCCTAATTGAGAGATTCCTGGCAAGTTAAACAGCAATTAATTAAAAAATCATTATTTAATTTATGTTTTGATTTCTTTTTCTTTGAGGTGGAGGGAATTGTCGCTCCACAGGCCATCTCATGGACACGTTTTCTCTGTGTGTCCGTATGGCATACAATGGCACACCATAGGCAAATACCAATGAACCATTGGTGTTTAGAACTAATTAACAGTGATGTGGATGTGGGGTTTTTTGGTGCTGACCACCAGACACAAGCAAGGCTCAAACCCTGTTAAGAGGTAGGGTAAAATATTAGCACAAGACCACACTGAAGCTGCTTCCAGTTGGCTTGGAGCCTGTGAACTGATGTCTGGACATACTGTATGAAATAGTTTATTATTTTTTTCTCCATTTCCACTACCAGTGATGAAAAGGACAGCCCGGTAGGGGTTGAATTGTCTCTTGTCTTTCCTGCCCAGCTCATTCACAAGTTCCTTCTGACTTCCCAACCTCACCACGATTTGGGATTGGGGAAAAAACAGATGCCATGAAGTAGATAGCTGTAGACCAAAATATGTATGCTTTATATTGTATTTTTCCCAAATATTTATAAGCTTGAGAATTTTGATAGTCTTTTGTTTGGCACATGTTAGAAATCCCATAGATCAGTAGAAGTTGGTCTTAAAGAATAGCCACTGCTCGGGATATTTCAGAGTTACTGAAATCCCTTTGGGGTTCCTTGTATCATTTTTGATTTGGGATCTGTAGTTTAATGAACTGTCTGTTTGCCACATTGGAAAACATATTATTTAACATTAATGCCTCCTGAAAAATGGAAAAGCTGCACCATCTTGGACTTTGGGGAAGACAGGCTGACTCAGGAGTGTGGAGAGGAAGACACAGAAGCGGTGTAGGAATAACAGAGGCTTTTTGAAACACCTGACAAAAGTGGGAGGAAAAAGTAGTCCTGGATTTATTTTATTTGCATCAGATTCTAAGTACTGAATGACTGGTGGGCATTGTTCATCTCCTCCTACCACACGAAAAAAAGAAAGAAACTATAGCTTTTGACTAGTTACATTTGTAAGGTGCTGTGCTTGGCACTGGCCAATGCGGGGAAAATGCAATTGTAGGAAAAGAAAACTAGTCAAAAGCAGAAAGCTGGCCAAGATAATTTGTATTTGATATTCATTATCTTATTACAGATGGTCACAAGCCAGGTGCTGATATCCTGTGGGCAGCACTCAAAGGATAAGTGTGCATTAAATGAAAAGTGTATTTTCCTTTACGCCGAATCTGCAGAATTTTTTTACTTGGGGATTGTTTCATACACAAAAGTGGAACTGATCTTAAAAACTCTTCTTAAAGGCTCATGATCACTTGTGATGGGAACGTCAATGGCCAGTTGAACAGGCTGCCCTAGATCTGGCTTGCTTGGAAGGAAACCAAATTAATCGTTTTGGTCATTTGTCTATATCCTCTGCTGCTAAAGAAAACGAGGGGTAAAGAAACTGTTATTTGGTTATTTTAGACCTAGCTGAGTATACAGGGAGTACATTGGAAACCTGGCATTGATGTACCATGTTTGGGCTATGAACTCTTGACACCAAGACGCTGGCTTTTTCTTCTAAAAAAAAAGAGTGAGCACATTACCCAGTAAAAAGATATTACTAAGTCTCTCCCTTTATATTGTCTATAATTAAATTGAATTATTTAAGTCTATATTTATAAGTAAATGTTCTAAGTGGGATAAGGTTTAACATTAAAAATAAAACCCTTTATGGTTTTTATGTTGTTTTGGAGTTGTCAGTGAAGAGACATGGTTAGGCTGGCCCATTTCAAGCAGTGACTAATGGACTTCTGCCTCCACTGCTGGTTCCAGCTGCCTCCAAAATCAAATGATTAATTGCGCAAGGGAAAGACAACAATCCTTATTTGATTATGCTGGCTGATTAGAAAGTTGCTGATTATTGGAGTAAAGGGAATATGCTGTTCTAGTTTCCTAAATTCTTCAAGGAATAAGGCAGATCTGAAAATAATTTAGAACTGTTGGGTGTAAGGTTACTCAAGTCACAGGATGACCTGCTCAGAAGTTTTCTTAATAGGCCACACTTCTGCAAATGCTGTTGCACAGCCTTTTTAGTATGGGTTTCCAGGATTTTTTTCTTTCTCTTAGTATTCTAGCTGTTCTATTTAACAGTGTCCTGAACTGATGTTAATGTTCTTTCAGAACAAAACCATGAAGTAAACTTGGGATGGAAATTTCAGTTAACTGGTTAAGAGGCAAAGGCTTTGAGTTTCCTCAGTGTATCTTGCTGAGAATAGAATAGCTAGGGCAGTTTTTTCCTAATAACTTTACTTTTTTATTTTAAAATCATTAACCCGCTTCTAGGTCCTTCCTCTTTTTTCTTTTTGTTCTTTTTTTAGCTTTCTGCAGAAGAATTGTGCAGAGACACATATCAGTCTCTCAGTGGTTTTAGTATCTCACCTTTGTTGCAGTAGAGACAGAAATAAAGAGCAGACACTTCCTATACACCAAAAAGACACATTAATAAAATTGGACCAGTTTGGGGCTGAAAATGATTGTTTTGTGCAGACCATGGATACCCATACCATGCTGCTGATACTCCTCTGCTAAGCTGAAATGGCAGCTTTATGTCAGCAGCTTCTTCAGTGGGAGGAATGGGTAAGATATCCAGCCTTTTGACAGCTTTGTTTTACTGTTACAGCTCAGAATAATTAGTCAGGACCTAGTACAAGAATCCAAGCACGTGGCTTATTTGGTGAGTTGTCTGGAGCACACTGGGAGAGCGGTTTTCTGCTAGGAGACAGCACACAAAGTTCAAAATTGGCTACGTGTCCTATGTTCTTCCATATGTTCCTGGAGCAAGGTGTTCTGTCTCTTCCTAAACCCCTCTTTCCTCTTTGTAAGCTGTAGCTGAGAGTAATGCAACAAGAGTGCTTTCACTGATGCAAGATTTGAGATTCTCAGAGAGTAGGTGATGTTGCTGTAAAAATTATTATTATGGATAGTAAAATGTGTTAAACGGGATTCCACCAGTTAATATAGCTAAGCTTTATTCTGCTGCCCCACTGTGCAATATTTCATAATCCATTTTAATACTGCAATGCATCTTTCATCCAGCAGAATTGATGCTTGCATCGGCATTTGGTTTAAAACCTATAATGCCCACTGCAGATCATAACGAATACTTTCATTCTGAAGCTTTTCTTACAAAAGCATTTCACCATGCTTTTATTCATTACTGTTTGTCATGAGTCCTCAGAAGCACACACATCGTGACTCCATTCAGCAATGGCAATGCATGGGAGAATGGAAAACACATGAAAAACAAATGTAATTTTGTTCTACAGTACAGCACTTGAGAGAAGGAAAATTTTCTTTGAGCCATTGCTTCTTTTAAAGTATAGTGTGCTGCAATGACAAATATACAGCTTTTATGTTTCCTGCTCTACCCTACCATGACGTTGTAAATCAGTGTTTTGCTTTTTCCTATACCGTCATTATTAAAACCTGTTGTAACTTTGCTGCAGACAACCATGCATTAGCTCCTGAAAACCGTGTATCTTACTCTGTTCTCTTCTGTAACAGGGGAATTATTGCATTTGAAAACAAGAGCTACATTCTGGAGCCATTAGAAGGTGGTACAAATGAACACAAGATCTATCAAGCAGAGAATTTGAAAATAGCCCCAGGATCTTGTGGCCACCAGCTGGGCATCTCTGCCATGAGAGCTGATGACAATGACACATTCCACCATTCTCAAGCTGGCAGGGTAAGGTGAACGATGCACTTTTAGGTTTCTGGTTTGCTGACTTCATCTCTGGTAGCACTTCCATATTACTGCCCACCAAAACTCTTTGCTGCAGAGTCCCTCCAGAGCAAAGCATCCAGCCTTCTGATTTCTGTTGACATCATGTTCCTAAGCACATGATGAAAATTAAACCTACACAATTTGCTAAAGCGTTATTACTTTTTCTTGATCATGCATGCATAACTTACTTTTCACTTTCTTTTTGCAATGAAACAGCACAGAAAAGCTTATGGTTTCATTGTATGGTAATATATTTTAGTTCCCGTATGATTATAACAAGAGAACACTGAGCAATGTCTGGAAAAGTTCTTGCCCACCCAAGATGGAAGAGAACCTGATAGCTGTGACGCTTTGCTAATATTAGGTTTTGAGCCTTTATATTCTAGAAGGAAAGTGTCTCATGCAGGGAAAAGAAATTCTCACTGTATTACTTTACAGATATATTATTGTAATTGTTTCTATGTAGGAAGAAATGCATTTAATATGAAATGCATCTAGCTCATGGAAACTGTAGAAAATTAAATGAGCTAAAAATCAGGAGGAGGAAATACTTGTAGTAATTTCATCTTCATATTGAATTGGAATTGTAGAAAAGACCAGCTTAGGTGTTCAGAAACTGCACAATGGTAGAGATCCCTCAGCGTTTATTAAATATCCCATACTCGGATTTATATTTACATGTACTACTAAGCCTTTGCATCAAGTTAAATCTTAAGGAAAGCAATATAAATGCTATCTCTAGATATGATTTACATGGTGCAACTATATTATTTTACATTTTAGGAATATTAGCTATTACTTTTAAAGCCTTTTCATACACAATTTTTTGGGCTAACCTTATTTCTGAAAATGTATGTAGGTTAAAAGCATTGGAAAAGTGCTTTTCACAAATTTTTTAAGGTTCCCCCAAAATCGTTGTGACTTCTGACTGAATTTCACTGAAGTAATGTAACACTAGGAAACTGAAATAAAATGTGCACACAACTCATTGATACAATCAAAGCAATTTTACTATTACCCTCATGGTTCTCGCATTCTGTTGATGGCTTCAGCTACATGTCAGAATTCTCCTTAAGTATCTGAAAAATATTTTTGCTGTGGTTGAGTGGACATAATTATAAAACCTGTCAACAGTCACATCATATGGATAGGTACAATATATATAATGAGTATATTGGATACGCTTCTAATGTATGAATTTTTAAAGTTGTCAAATGCAATGTGTGGAGTGAGTTTTCACATTTCAACGTTGTCATCATCTGAGGAGACTGTCAGGACATACTGAACAGAGATGACATGCAAAGTTGTCTTTTTGGAGATGCAAGCCTGCTCCAAATTATACTGGGTGACAGAATTAAGCAGAACTCTATCCCAGATAGAGGCATGATGAAAGTTTTGGGTTTCTTGACAGGTTTGGAGGGAGCTTTTTGTTTATTTCCCCTGACCCTTCATTCAACTACCTACACAAGATGCTTATTGAGCAGAGCTGAAATGTGAGATCAATATCTCACAAAGTTAGATTAGACTTTGGATTAGATTGAAATACAGATACATGATGGGACAAACAGTAGACTTAGCTTCCCAGATCCAAGCATGGGGTTTAATGGAGCAAGTCAGATCACGTAGCAGATGTGAGGAGACACATTTTGCTCCATTGGAGCTGGGTCTCAATAAATATTAGGTCCTTTCATAACTCAGTGGACCTTCAAATTGCACCAAAAAGTGTGTTTTCCAGTTGAGTTCCATTGAGATAGGATCCTGCAGAAAGCAAAACTGTGTAAGACAGCCCCTACAATATGGTGGTGCTGGTGCACCACAGATCAGGCAGGTGAGCTGTTCAGAGCAGTTGGATCACAGAGAACCAGAGAGGCTGCAACACTGCAGTGTGAATCCCAGCCATGCCAGTTCCCAGGGAGGGGGCATGAGGAAAGGATGCAGCAGCATGGGACAGTGGCTTTTTGATGGGATCAGTTTTGGTAGAAGCAGGGAAGAAATGCAATGGTCAGTAGAACAAAGCTTACCATCTGCCGTCACCTATATCTATCATGGCTGTGTTATTGACTCTTCATTTTAAGTCCAAAGGATTAACCCAGGCAACGGATTGTGCATTGATGCGGTTGGCTGCAGAAAGCAAGCTGAAAGAAATCACAATTAGGCACATTTCATAAATAAATATTGTATCCAAGGAATGTGCATAGCCTTTGGGCAAATCACAGGAATGGATTCGTTATGCAAGTCAGTCACCAGAGGCTTACACGGCTATACCCTGCTAGCCAGTTTCTCTCAGGCTAACCCTCTCCAGTCCAAGCAGTTTTACTCTTGGTGAAAAGCAAATGGTTTAAACTGACTGATGTAAGAGAGCAGACTAGAGACACCTTGGGGGTACACCTCTGATCAGGATCTTCTTCAGCTGAAGTCTGTTGAGACATAGCAGGCCCTTTGTATTGCATCTGCTGCTGTTCCAGGAACATCAAGAGAGGACGTGGTGACTCCTTAATGTCCTGGTTCCCAACCAGCGTATCACCAGGCATTGCTGATGACCTGGGTGGCAGATGAGGTGTGGGCATGTCCATCAAGTCCCCATGGTGGTGACAGTTGCCCAAGAAGTTGACAGAGAACCCAAATACCAGACGTTGTAAGAATATTTACCTGAGCTCATTTGCCAGACCTCCTAATCAGTGTAATCCTGGTAGTAGTTGTGTCATTCACCTTTAGTTCATTAATGACATCTTTACTGGTTTCTCAGTTCATAAATACTGTCCAAATGGAACTTAAGCGTTTTCCAGTTACTGTAGTTGAAAGGCCATGTAACACTATTAAATATGAGTTTGAAAGTCAGAGTTACTAAAGGTTACATCTGTCATTTTCTGCTAAACATAGTGCTTCTTTTAAAACTTTCAAAATCATTAGTCTGCAGATAACAAAGTCATGTGAAGAAAACTTTGTGAAATTTGGCTGGAAGGTGATGTCCAGCACTGACTTGGCTTAGGGGATGACTGTTTGCCTTGGAATAGTTTGCTTTGGAAAGCTTTAGTCATGTTTTAGGTTATAGAGTGTTCCTTTAGTTCAAGACATCATGGTCATTAGTAGGTCATACATCTGCTTAAGCTCCTTCAGTTCTGGCATGAAGATCAGATATACTGCTGAGACCTCTTTTCTCTAACTATCTTATTCCAGAAACAGGCAGGAATGATAGAATAGCTGTTCAGCTGTTGTAAATCACAGAATTTCTGCAGACATTAATAGGTCACTTAAGTTTAGGGTAGCAGAGGAGCTGTGCTATGACTAGTTCTATTACAAAATCATTTCATTTTCTTCAGTGATCTTTTTGCACCTAAATAATATGATTCTTTAAGACCTGCATTTAGAACTGCAAGTAGCATGTCTGGCAGTTTTATGTGAGTACACAGATGCAGAATTAAATGTATGCCTTCCGTTTTTAAAGTATTAGTTTGCTTCCACGGACACTGACAGTTAATTCCTTTTTCTTCCTGCAGTTTTTGTTCTTAGGTTTTTCTTCCTACATAATTTACCAGTTGACCACTTGATCTCTTCTGTGCTTTGCTCAATATCCCTTTATCTCTCATTTTTCTTAGTGGCCAGTTTGTCTATTGTGTGAAATGTTTGCTAAAAGTCATCTCATCATTTCTTTAGATGAGCCTTGGAAATAGCAAAGGTCTTTCTGCTAGAGATGATATTCTCTTGTGAGGAAAGATAACTCAAACATTTCAGCTGCTGAAAGCTGAAAGGCTGAGAAAGACTTTGCACCACTTTTCTCTTTGCTGTGATCAAATCTTGGGTTGTATTTTTTTTTTCTAAGTACCAAGTATAATATTTCTGTTGTGGTAAACAAAAGGAAAACTTCCATCAGCAGAAGGAACACAGTAAAAATGTATATGTGTGAAATCTTTAGAAACCTGAGATGTTGTGTATCTGCTCTCACAAGGGCTTTGTTGGACTGAGGCAGAGCTGATTCCAAGGGTCGCTTATTGCAAAAGCAAAATACTATTTGTATCTTTTTTGGCAGTACAAGAGGGAGACTCTGAAGACGACGAAGTATGTGGAGCTTGTTATTGTGGCAGATAATCGTGAGGTAAGAAATTTAAAAGTTATGGGAAGCTCAGCTAGGAAACAGGTAGCTCAGTTCAGCTTGATGATTTTGTGAGTAATTAGCTCCAGATAGTAACATGGAGGTTTTCAAAAGTAAAGCGTCTTCCCAAATTAGGGCTAAGCAATGGAAGACGGTGTTAAAATGACCATACTAACTCCATCCCTGGAGGGGTTCAAGACCAGGTTGAACAGAGCTTTGAGCAACCTGGTCTGGTGGGAGGTGTCCCTGCCCAGGGCAGGGGGTTGGAACTCTGTGATCTTTAAGTTCCCTTCCAACTCTTATCATTTTATGATTCTGTGATCTCCTTGAGCTAGTTAAGCCTTCGTTGCTATTGACTTTGCCCTTTGTGGGACCTTTGGAAGACATTGCACTTGCTTTTGAAGCAGTACTTCACCACCACATTGCATGAACCACAACTGCTTTCGTGACAGTTTGCAAAGAAAGCTAAAAAGCAGGTGAAGTGGGCTGACTGGAGAAATGTTCCAGTGAGTTGGAATAGCAACCAAAGATCTAAATCTGGGTTTTAATTATTTAGCTACTTACATTTTTTGTCTCCTTGAACACTCCTACTTAGGAAATTACAATCACTCTGCTGCAAGAGCTGAAACAGCTAACAGAAGAACCCTTTCACAAATCAATCCCAAAAAGATCCTTATGTCAGACTTAGGGGGTTTAAAATCTTTTTGTGAGAACCAAAGTCCTACCGTAGCCTGTGCTTGTTCTGAGGCAAACTGTGGTCCCATGAAGCCAACAGGAGTCTGCTGATGGTCTTTGGTTGCACTGTGTAATCCCTAAACATCACCAACAATGCTGTCCAGAGGTGGCTGTTGGGGAAAAATGCTGTGATATTTGTGCTGCTAGTACATTGATTCTTTACATTCCAAGTTTCAGAGACAAGGCAAGGATGTGGAAAAAATTAAGCAGAGGCTGATAGAAATTGCAAACTATGTTGACAAGGTAAGAACATGAGCATTATTTCACTTTTTCCAAATTTACTAGACTTTCTGAAGGATGTTGCTGTGAAACCTGTGTTTCTTCTATGATTAAATTAAGAAAGTCACCATGCTCAGATGAGCAGATTTCACCTTTGTCACATCTGCTTATCCACCCACTTTTTCAAAGAGCTAGCCCCTCTGCTTTCCTAATACTCCAGTATTTCAGAACAATTCTTCTCTCCAACCAGTAAAACCCAAAAAGTAAACTTAAACTTTTTGTATCCCCTTCTACATACTAAGCTGTGAGCTTTGCTCTGCTCTGAGCAGCACTCAGTAATGCATGGACCATGCCGGATGCATATATCTGTGTTCCTAAGTAGATGCACCATTAAGCTCTAGGATTTTATTAACCCAGGAGAAGGGTGGAGATAATCACATATGGAACAGCCCATAGAAAAAGGCTTATTTTGAGGAGAAATTTGGAGAACAAAGTCCTTTGAGCAGGAAGGGAGGGTCCAATTGTAAGACCAACAAAGGGCCTGTGAAGACACAGTCAATAACACATATAGCCCAAGGAAGAAGGCAACATTAAAAATATGCAGTGCTTAAGGAAGAGGGAGGTGATGGCTGAGTGAGAACAGTAAGAGAGAGACATACACTGATTTTTTTTGTATTTGAAGTAATTTCTTGACAATAAACAATAAATGCTAAGAGTCCTCTACTGTGTTTTTGAACAAATTAAAATTTATTTTTGTTATGCTGTATGGCCAGAGAAAATTAGGAGTCCAATAGTGAAATTATAACTGAGGGAGTCTTAATTTAGCTGAGAACTTATCAAGTGATACTTCAAGGGCAATAACTCAAGGAGAAGCATTCTTGATTAAAAACAAGCTGCTGAAGACACCTCCACCTCTTCCATAATTGTTTCGCTGACTTATTACTGGAGGATACATGTTTATTTGTTACCTGCTCAAAATTAATTTTGCATGTTATAATATATTTATGTTTCATGCTTAATTTGTGCCCAGCAAATGCAGTGTTATCCAAATGACTGTAATGCATATAAACAAGACATAGATCTAGTACGTGCTTTTCTCAGACTGTCAGCAAAATCTGGACTTGATCAATTCTGGAATCCTTCTTCACATTAGTGTTGCATTAGAATTGTTATCTCTGCTCCATTGCTAATGCTGCTCCCGCTCCCCTTTTGTAGCAACTGTGGCATTTACTGGTGTGATAACAGTGTGTGTAGTGCACAAGGCTAAAATCTGCTGGGAGCAAAACTCGATGACTCAAACTGGTTTTCAGAGATTATTTTGAACCACAGCCATTGTTCAGCTGCCTCCACCTCTCAAATTGCATCGGTGTTAATGATGGAAGGGAGCCGTGGAGAGAGGCATCTGCCACCGCAAACAGTTTGATCAGAAGTGAAGGACATGTCAAGGTAGTGGCAGGGTTTCATCTTGAAGGAAGATGCCAGACTTGGATGGGATGTAGAGAAGTAGCATATCTCTGGATGTCTTTGAATGCCTTCTGGATATTTAGTCAGGTCAGAACTGTTTTCTCTTAAGTCTTGGAAATGTTTTGTCGTGTCAAGTGTTCATTTTTGTCCTGGAGAAAAGACTCTTTGAGCCTCTACAAGAAAGGTTCATATGCACACTATGCTGCCATTGAAATATTCTAATCCAGTGCGGTCTAAAATGGGGTTTAGTGACATGTTTCCATTTTGCTTTCCTCATTAGTTCTACAGACCACTAAATATTCGAGTAGCCCTGGTTGGAGTGGAAGTATGGAATGACATGGATAAATGCTCTATTTCTCAAGACCCTTTCACCAGCCTCCATGAGTTTCTGGACTGGAGAAAGCTAAAACTACTACCTCGTAAACCCCATGACAATGCACAACTGATAAGGTAGACTTGACATTATACGTAATATCGGCCGGGATTTCAGTGATGGGAGAATAGCTGTACTGAATTCTTCCCCAGTTGCTAAGCCTTTGGTAGGAACATCTGTTCTTCTCAGGGTTTATCTTCCCCTCTGCAAACACTAAACACAAAAGCTCTTCAGCAGATGCTTCAGATGAATTTTCTTCCACAACTCTGCAACACCCTTTTACTTGTAGGCCTTTCCTGAAAACAACTCATGTAGGAGTATGGATGTGTAATAAGATGGTAAATACAGTATGAATTTAGAAGGGGTTTAGGCTGGTCTCAATCTAAATTGTTACAAACAAGACAATCCTGTCCAAAAAGAGCTAAGGGGGCACTATGTGAAGCCTGAGTGTTAGTAGAAAACCTCAGTAGATTTTAAAATTCAGGTTAAATTGGGCAATTCATTTGCATTTTGTCTTAAAAATTAAATCATACACATCTTTTACCCTGCTGCTGTTTCCTGGATTAAAATCATTGAGTAAACGTGCTAAAGTAAAAGCACTCTTTGAAAAATAAACACAAGGCAAATATCTCTTTCTTGAACCAGGTATCATTTTGGTCAATGAGTTGCTCTTTGTATTACAGAGATAAACAAACCAGACATCTTAGTAATTAAAAGGAGCTCTTTACTCATTGCATAGATATTCTTATATTATTGGTGTAAGAATAGAGTGAACCCTTCCAAACTGTCCCTTATGAGAGATTAGATTATTCTCTATGCATAATTATACTTTGTTTGGAATTATTGCATTGAAAGCTCTGTATTAAAACAATTGGCATATAAACTTCCCACTGCATCAAAATAACCCTTCTTCAAGCTAGAGACATTATTTTTATGTTTGTATTTATATTCCCAACTTCAGCCAGGGGAAAAAGAAAGGAAAGAAGGGTCCTGTTACAGCAGTAAACCCCAAGGATGGTGGTCAAATGGATCTCTCGTAGCAGAGATGCTGCTATTGTCAGTTCAGCAACTTGGCATGAGCAATCTGTGCTTTTCATTGTTTTAAACCTGCAAATGCCTGGAGTGGATGCATTTGAAGTGGAATCTTTGTTAGAAACTGGCAGAAATACAGGATTGGAAATAATAGGGTGATATCTTGGGTGATTCTGTAATTTTTCTCCTTTCCCTCCCACCTGCAGCGGGGTGTACTTCCAAGGGACCACCATTGGCATGGCACCCATAATGAGCATGTGCACGGCAGAGCAGTCTGGAGGTGTTGTCATGGTAAGTGGTGAAAGCACAGGACTTGAAACTGGCCCAACTGGTGCAACGTGATCTCAGGATTTGTAGTACCATATTCTGTAGCAGAACATCAGCCCTGTTTGTGCTGTTTTCAGTCTCCGTATTATCTGTATCTACGTTCAGGTTGCTGGTAAACGATAGTTTCCATAGTGAAAAAAAATAAAATACTGCATTAAAATATAGCATGAGATCTTTGCAAGAAACCTCTAGTCCTGTCATTAAATTGGGTGCTGATATGATGTGAAGGATGAGAACCAGCAGAAGTATTTGTTATGCACTTGGGTATACCAGTGTTACAGGCAACAACAGTCTATCCTGAATCTTTTATTATATTGATTTTGTTCTGCGTTGAAAGAATAGTTTTAGTTTGCTGTGATGGTTCTGTCATGTTACAGAAAGTCCAAACAGAAGTTGACATTAAAGCAAGTCTTTGACACACGATTAAGGCTTCATTCTTCTGTTTCAAAAGACTAGCCACTAAATTCATGGATTTAAAAGTAAAATATTGCTGAGCTGCTGTAACCTAATGTAGGATTCTCACTCATGTCAAATTTATATTGACTTTAGTGGCCAGTTAGGCTAAATAACAAGTGTGAAACTGAGGCACTTGCATCCCAGTGAATTACTTCAATAAAATAAAAGTGTGTAGGAAACTTATTCCTACAACTGAGTGCACCTGCATGGAAAATACCAGGGCTGGGATATTGGTCTGTTTTAGCTGCGGGCGACAGTATTTTATTATTACAATTTCATCTGAATCTCAGCGGAACAAAGCAGACTTCAGCTGAAAGCGGCTGCATGTTTTGTGCAACAGCTTATAATGTCTTAACAGTAGATGGTTGCTTATTCAGTGGCTGTGAAACTGTTTGGTAATGACTTTTACTGCTCAAGTTAACTTTAAAAGACCCTGGTGGAATAAATCAAAGTCACATTGCTATTCATTTCTTTAGTCCTTGTGATACTTAAATGGTCTCAGTATCAAATGGGACATGTCACTGTTTGTTTTGATAATCCTCGTTTATGCTGTTTTCAAATAACCTCTTTTGCTGAGACATCACATTCCTTGTTTTAAGAACCCTCTCTAGAAACTGATAAAATTGCATTCCAAGTGGATCTGAGCAAGTAATGAGAACCGCATGGGCTGTAATAATTGTTTGCCTATTCAGAACCCAAATTACAATTCAGATCATTTACTGCTCTATTTTCTGAGTGAACTGTGTGAATTCTTGTTTTTAATTTTAATTGCCAGCTTTAGAGGTGTTCAAATAAATATAATCTCTGTTCAGTAAGAGAGACTGGTGAAATGAAAAAGGACTGAGCTCAATTTGATGTCTGTGTCTGTAGCTCAAAGCTTGCAGGAGTTTCAGTCTTGACCACATAACCCAAATTTCAAGGCATCGCTCCAGTGTGCTGCTGGGTAATTATATGGAATTATATAATTGTTTTCTTTATCTTCAGTCCTGGATTGTTTTCCAGTTGAGTGGAAGGTTGTGCTCTTTTTATAACATCAGGTTGATTACATTGAATTCTCTAAATATTTCAGAAATTGCTATGAGTACAGAGATAAATCAATCTGTATTTGACTGGTAAGTAGATAAGACATCTCCGTATGTAGGCGTTGGGCAGGAGCATATATTTTCTTGATTATTACAGATTATTTTGCTGGATTGGTTTACTCCATTGTTTCTTTAACTAGAGCAGGTTGTACAGCTTCTTTCAGCAAGCAGACATCTTAGAGTATAACTGCACACAAACTGGCTGTTATGTTAGTCACAAGATTCTTGTATTCAAATTTTAAAATTCAGGAAAAACTAAAAAGATATCCTTTGTTAAAAGATAAAATTACTCTGGGTCCGAATGCAGAAGGAGTAGTTTCTTGTTCTCAGAAGGACTGTATTCTCTTTTTGGTTTGGCTTTCTGTATGAGAAATGATTTACTAAATATATTAGCACAGACAGATGAAAGAAGAAACTCTTAAATCTACCCCAAATCATGTACTAAGGGCTTCATTAATATATAGCTAGCATCATTTTAGGCAGTTTTCCCTTTCACTTCTTTTTAGTCTGAAGGTTGGCTCAGATGATACTAAGAGTTATTTAAATTGAATATATTCATATATGCTTTTAGAGCAAGCAGCTGTACATAGTAATTCCATTTACTAACTGATAAATAGTGGATCATGCATTTATATTACATGCTTATACCTGTAGGGAAAGCTTTCATATGAGTACAGTGAAATTTTTCTCCCTCAAGGAAAATGATCAACATGGAAAGGTCCTTTTACTTGTGGTTAAGCCAAAGCATCAGTCTGATCAGCAGGCTGTAATCAGACCATGCAGGGAATTTCTCAGAAAGAATTGTCCCAAAAAACACCGTTTCAACAAGGATTAATGCTAATATTTCAATTTTGACACTTGTAACGTGGAATATTCATGGTTGGTAACAATTTAAGATTTTGACTTGCTTTGTGCTTTCATTTTGAAACAGAGAGTTTCAAAGGTCCTTGTTTTTTCTTACAAGGCTTGTGAAACCATGGACTTTCTGATATTAAAGAAGCAGTCTGAAGAACTATATAATTTCTGATATTAAAGAATAGTCTGGGGTTGTTCAACTTGGAGAAGAGAAGGCTGTAGGGAGACCTTATTGTGGCGTTTCAGTACTAAAAGGGGGCTTCTAAGAAAGATGGGGATAAACTTTTTATCAGGCCTTGCTGCGACAGGACAAGGGGTAGTCGCTTTAAACTAAAAGAGGCTAGATTGGGACTAGATATAAAGAAGAAATGTTTTACACTGAGAGTGGTGAGCAGGGGATTTTAAGTCCTAAATAAAGCAATGTTCAAATGTTCAAAGCCGCTCAATAGTCTCAAAAGTCTAATGTGCTGCGGAAACTGGATGGCCAGGACAGATAGGCTGCCCTGAAATTCCCAGTATATTCACTTAGTATATGTGGATGAATTTAAAATTTTATCCATTTAACAGCGGTGTAACTGCAGCTGGTAAGTTTATAAAACATTTCAAAGGACAGGCAATAGGACCTTAGAGGAGGAATGTGAATTTAAATTGTTTTTATATATTGACTTCACTAGTTCTGTTATGTTGGTTTTTTTTAAGGATCACTCAGAAAACCCTCTAGGTGCAGCAGTCACCCTGGCTCATGAACTGGGACACAACTTTGGAATGAATCACGACACATTGGAGAGGGGCTGTAACTGCAAGGCATCTACCGATAAAGGGGGTTGCATCATGAATCCCTCTACAGGGTAAGTGCCGAGGGTAAGCGCTGGCAGCTTACAGTTAAAGTGGGAAATTTTTAGTTAGTTTTATTGTGTGTCTCAGGAACATTTAAAGAGAATAAAGAAAAACCTTTTCAACACCTGTCAAATCTTCTCGCTGTTATCCCTCCTCAAGCTGAAACAATTAAACTTGTTATCAGAGCATGACATGTACGTTGTACCTTTCTATTTCCATGTTACCAGTGTGAGAGAAAAAAATGCCTTAAGCAACTAGTTAATTTAAAAAAAACCAATAACCAACAAACTGCATTGCAATTTTTGAATCCGAATTTCACCTTCTCTCTTCTTGCCAAGTAGCAGTCATGAGAAATGAGCAATGTCCCAAGGCCAAGACTAAGATGAATACACAAAAAATAAAGCAATGCAAGAAATACATTATTAGACTCTCTGTAAAGCCTTTGTCTTGTGCAGACACGGTTTTTAGTTTTGCCCAAACTTTGGCATCTCACGCCTTGCTATAAGCGTGTAGCAATATTAGCATGTGAGCAAATCCAATCTGCAGGGTCAGTAGGGTTAGGGCTGTTCAGTGGCCAGAGGGAGATCTTCCAGGAAAAAATACAAGACACTGTAGGAAATGAAGCCAATGAACCCGCAGCTGTCTCTCTGAGCTGGCGCTGAACAGTTGTGCTGATGATAAAGGCACGGTGTCAATGGAGAAGACCAGTGTTTTTGTAGGCACAAAAAGTTCAGGCACCACGAGCAGGGTAACTCATTCCAGCTTGCTTATCCCTATTTTAAAAGTACTGTTTAGGACCTGAATGATCTAACGAATGAGTTCCCTGTGTTTATATTAAGGCAAGAACTGATTGGAGGAAATGGAAGTAAGAGAGAGTAGATTTAGCAGAGCTTTCTGATGGTAAGTGCTGTGCCGGACTGGACTGCCTGCAGAAATATTACTGCCTGTGACTGGAAGCTGGTAAGAACCAGTTGGACAAGTATCTGTCAGCACTGTCTTGTAGGTACAGGATTTGCTCTGGGGCAAGAGGATGGTCTAGATGATCTTCTGATGTCTCTCCCTGCTCCAGTATTCTCTGTGTGTGCTTAAACTTCATCTGTTGCTTAAAAATCTCTGCTGGGAATTGCAATCAGCTCAACCTCTGCCTTTTTTTCCAAGACTGTTTGTTTCTGGGAAAGGAGAAGAGCAATCTGGGAGAGGCCAGGGAGTGCTGGGCGGGAATGCTCCCTGCTGGTCAGCCTAACAGCAGCCTTGGCGTTTCTTCAAAGGCATGCTGTCACTCTCCTTCAAGGCAGAAAAAGGGATTCTGGCCAGGGGCCAAGCACAGCAAGTTAAGAGACAAATGAAAGAGAGTCATGAGTGTGTGTGAAGGAGAATGAGAGTGATTTCTACAGCTTGGAAAAGAAAAAATAACTTTGAAAACAATAGGTAGTAAAATATCCTTATGGAACTCCATTCTGCAGCATGTCAGGGCTCGTGTGCACACTGTGGAAACAAACTGGGATTGGAAATGGGGCTCTGAGGTGAGGTGATGCGATGTGATAGCTGGTTGGCAGTGGGCAGACAGGTCTGGGCTCTGAGCTCCTAAAAGACACATGCAAGCATTAGTTATCTCAGCTGAGTTACTGGTTGGGCATCCAGTCACTCCATTTGGGGAAATAAATTGCAGGAGATGCTCTCAGGATGGAAATTCCTAGACACCCCGTGGGTTTGAGAGTGTGGGGAGGGGGCCATCAGGTACACTTGGATTTTTACCCAACTTTGTGTACAACTTGTGCCCAAGGAAGAATTGTGGAACTCCCAGAACAGGGCAGGTTGTTGCATTTGCAGTGATTATTGGTTTATAAATGGAAATTTTAACATTAGGTTTATAGGCTTAGGCTTTACCTTCATGCTGTGCTGTCGATCTGTAATAAGTATTCTGGAAGAAAGCTTCATGCCTTAAACCAAACTACATTTTACCAATTTAAAATTAACATTTTGAATACTTACCCAGTGTCTGACCAATAGTAGTATTCCTCTGAGCAGCGTTATTCAAGGAACACTGAAGAGTTTTTGACTCTGTAAGTATGTATCTGTTAAAGGAAAGCCGAATTAATAGTCCCTACCTGAAATTCATTCTTAGAACAGCAAAAACATCAAAACAAAAAGCATCCCAGGGAAGCCACATACCTTTAGAGAGACAGCCTGCTCTCTCAGTATACTCGCTGGTACTCGCTCTGTGCTCTTCTAATTTCTCTTGGTTTAAAGTAGATTTAACAAGTGCAAGTTAAAAAAAAGTCTTTGGGGTGAAGCTAGTGTAAAAAGTACAGGTCTTCATGAAGCCCTTATCTGGTATCTAAAAACAATAGGAAATATCTGGGTTATAACAGAAAGGCCCCTGTAAACATAACTTTGGGGTGATTTGTGTGGTTGTGCAGCAATAAGGAATGTTTTAAGGCTTTTTCCTTAAAAGTGATTTCATTAATTATTGCCATTTCTTTCAGTTATTATGTTTCAGTCTTTGAAGAGGTCTTGGAAATTACTTCTTGGTGGAAAAAAGTCTCCTGGGATCAGTGTGGAATTTAAACTCTGTTGGATCTATCCTTTAATGAGCCTCCTATAGCTTTTACTCTTGAAAGATACCAGCAAGATGTGTACCACTTGCGTGTGAGCTGCAAATGCCTTAAAGACCCCCTACATTAGCAAAATATATTTTATATTACATGGAATTAAGCATATAAACCCAAAAACTTCTGGCACTTCAGGCCTCTTAGAGATTCAAATATCTGCCCTGGAAATCTCTAGAAGTTTGGAAGGTTGCTATAAAAATAGCATCAAAAAGGAATTGTTTAATTTTAACACATTGTGCCCTCTTTCATACATATTTTAAATAATATTCCTCCAATTCTTTTAGGTTTTTTTGACCATAGACTGTTCCAAGTGAAAAAGAAGGATACAAGGAGTCTTAAAGAGATTTGCAGTTCTTTTTACTGAGATAGCAGTATCTGGCAACTAAGGACTAGGCTGAGCTGGTGAGGCTGTTTCAATATTCCACTTATTTTCCAAGTGTCTCCCTAAAGTTTCCAGTCCTAGGAGTGAAAATATTCTTCCTGACAGCTAGATTAATACAGAAAAGTTCTGGTGAAGCCCAAGGCATTGGTATAGATTTATACAACTGCAACTAAACCAGAATTTAGCACAAACTGTGAAGCAAAATTATACCAATTAGCACTGCTTGTTTATTTAATAGTTTTCAAAATGTGCTTTTCATGTGCTCCTTCATCAAAATTGAGCACAAATGTCTCCATGGGCATTGAAATTAGACAAGTTACCCAAAAGTGATTGAAGGCTTAAGAGTTCATATGTACTTGAACTTTCTTGCCAGCCTTAAAAGGAAAAAAATTATAGTCTTCTCCCCTCCTGTAAACCCAAGGGGTGATACTTTCCCTCACCCACATGTCTATGTCCTCACCAATAGCTTGCTCTTGTAGTTTTTATATAGGTGACTTACACAACTAACATGTCATCAGGGAAGCAGAACATGCTGGAAACGTGTTCTGCTCTTACAGTAAGTACAAGATCATGGAATAGTTTGGGTTGGAAGGCACCTTTAAAGTCCATGTAGTCCAACGTCCCTGCAATGAGCAAAGACACCTTCCACAAGATCAGATTTCTCAGAGCCTCATCCAACCTGACCTTGATCTACCTTGAAGTACTCCTTGATGCCTTCCCATTCCACACCTCCCTCCAATTTGAATGTTAATGAGTTTCCACTAAGGACGGCTAGTTTTACCAAACTCATTCAGGTGCTGATCCCCCTGTAGCCTCCATCTCTTTGCGGAGTCCCGTAACTTGCTACAATGAAAGCATCTTTGATTGTCCTCTAGCAGAAATGTTTTGCTCTTACCAGGATGATTCCTTTTTGCTGAATCGTCCTATCCATGGCTAATTGAAATCCCAGGCAGGCTCCTAGGATAGAACTGTTTTTTAAATCTCTCTTTGCACTTCCATAGACAAAAGCAGGTTTTCACCATGCAGATAGAAAAGAAGATGATGGGATAAGTTCTGCTTTGTGGTCTCTCCTCCAGTTCCCTTTGCACCCAGCTGTGGTAATGACCAGAGATTTTTCCTCCAGGTCTGACCTATTTGCCCAAACCCCATTTCTTTTGCAATCCATGTATTGTGAGATTAAATACCTCATATTGACTTGGAAGGATGCATGCTTTAACCAGAGGCAGAAAGCTGTCTTTGAGGCTATAAGTTGTGGAGGGGTTTTACACTTCCATCCAGCAGAACCCACTTACCCGATTGCTCTGAAACTACAAATGGAAAATGCAAACCAGCTGGAAAAGAAATATAGCACATAGTAGGAGGTTGGGGAGGATTTGTGCTCAGGAACCATGACAGTGTCTGTATGGGCAGGTCTTCCAAGTGCCCTTGAACTCTAGTGTCAAACACCATCACGTTGTGTCAAGTCTTCCAAGTCTTGCTGCACACTGAGCTCAGCCTGGCAGCAGGTTGTGTAAGTCCTCTTTGACTCTTCTTTCTACCTTAGCTGTAAATTGCTTCTTGTTAAAGGTCGTGATGGAGAAGAGGTGAAATAAGTGCAAAATAATTGAAAATACCGAATCCTTAGGAAAAGAAAAATACAGTGTGGGATGTTGTTTCAAGACATGAAACAAGTGTCATGTACTTAGGAAGCACAAAACTAATGTGTGAGAGAGGGAATGGACATTGCTATTTGCTTAACAGACTTCTGAATGAAAGAATATGAAAGAAATTTTTGTTTTAACCGATTTGGTGCCATGCAGGAAGGTCTGGGCCAGTAGCATAAACAAGGAAGCAGCTTCTCCATGATAATTTCACCGCACAACTCCTCTCCGTCATGTTCCTTTTACTGTGATGTTCTTTTTGAAAAGTCAAAGAATGAATTGAATCCCTCTATGCCTGCCTGCCCTTTTTTTTTTTTTTTTTGGCTTTTTTTTCTTGGATCTTGTGTTACTGTTTCCATTTCCACAGCTAGAATTTAAAGTCAGTATATCTTTCTGATTCACTCAGGTTTTAGATTCAATTTAGGCAGATAAATATGACTGTGTGTGTTCCAGGGAAGTGGAGCTTGGACTGTGACACTGTGACTTTGTGCTGGTGGAAATATTTCACCTGTGCTGCGGGATAGCTTGGGGCTCTGCTCTAGCCGGGGGACCAGGTTTTGTGTAATGATCATAAGGGAAAGAAAAGGAGAAATGGAATTGAGACCAATGATTTAACCTCTCAGCTATGGATCATCATTTTAGAGGGTTTTTTTATGGAACTGTGCCTCTCAGTAGAAAATGCCAGCTAATTTTGAGTAATTGCCTTTCAGTACACAATTTCACTTTAATTACTGAGTTTTTGGAGGCAGGGCTTGGGGGAGGAGAACAATTAGGAACACACAAAGAGCACATAGTAGAAATTGTTCAAAGTATGTAGGAAAATACTGGCTCATTTAGTGTTGAAATTTGGAGAAGACTTTTTTTTTTTTAGCCAAGCCAAAAAACACCCAACGTTATCAGCATGCTTTTAAGTAAAATTGAAACCTTGATGCTAGAATTAAAACAAATAGCCAATGGGAAGCTGCATATTTGTGAATGAGAGTGAGAGAAAAATACAATCTGTTAAGAATCAGCTGAATGACAATCCCAAATTAAGCTGATTGACTCCCTCTAAATACTGCTGAGGAGAAATGGTGAAAAATTAAAGATGGAAAGGACCATCAGGCAGGCTTCCTCCAGATAGTAATGAAAAAGAATATACTATATTTTAATTTCCTCCAGGAACAATTATGTATTCTGTACTGAACACTGAGAGCATTAGTTACAATTAAGGCTCAATAAAATATTTAAGTGGAAACATAGAGTTTTTTTCAGTAAGTAGTAGTACCAGGTGACTGTGAGTAGCTAAAAAGTGGTACAAAGCAAGATCCTGAGTTTCACAGAAGATAGCATGGATGAAAACATTCCCATTTGCCCAACTGGTGCAAAGCTGGACCATAGGTTCGTTATGCAAGTGGCCCAGGCATCCAAGGATTAGGTTAGGACACATTTGTTCTTTGTCGCATGTTACAGGCCAATTCCCAACTATTTTGGTGCTGTATGATCTGGGAGAAGAAGCTATGCTTGAAAGGCAGCTTTCCTGCAAGTGAGAAACAGTTATATTTGACACTTTCCTTTTACGTGTTAAATTCAGTGTCCAAGGGGCTGCGCGTTGCACTTCAGTTTGTGTCATTTATTGCATCTATTTCTGCTGGCAGAGAAAACTTGGTTTTATTGGCTACTCTCTATTGTCAGCCTTCTGTGGTAGCAAGCGTATTATCAGAAACATCTAAAACAACCATTTTTTTGCCTTTTTCTCTTCCTCCCATCCCAGTGTTCCTGCTCAGTGTAAAGGCAGGGCTAGAAGAATTTTTAGCACTTGAACGTAGCTCGTGTTTTAGGAGCCCAGCAATCAGTGGGCTCCCTCTTCCCCAAAGTGCTTCTGGTAATGTTTTCCAAAGCCACCAAGGTATTACAACTTGGATTAGGTATTTGTTCTCTCTACTAATAGGAAATTAAATGGTCATGAGCATGTGAGTTACAGAATCTATGTACAGTGTGTCTATCTAAAAGCCACCAGGTATTTCTGATTATAACGTTACACAGCAAACGTCATGACATACGGTTTTGCACAGAGAAATTGGCCTGCAGATCTAAACATCAACCTGATTTGCTCTGGTACTGAAGTTTACGTCTACCTCTGGTGAACTGGAATCATGTTTTGTGGGCTATGTAATAATCCAGATGATGAAAATCATCTAAATCAAAAACAAGGCTTGTGAGGGCAGAAGATGCTAATGAGGATTATTTAGTGATCTGCCTGGCAGTTCAGGAGCACAGTTATGCCAAAACTGTGACCGGCAGGATTGGGCCAGGGTGAGGAGATGTTCACAGCTGCTTTTTCATCTTCCACCACCCAGGGCAGCATCTGGGGGAGCAGCACCATATCGTTGAAGTGTCTTACACAACTGATGTCCTTTGATGGTGCTGAAGGTCTCTTCTTCCCCCCGTGTATCAGCCATTACCATTAATGAGCTGTAGGACTACACATCAAAAGAAAGCTAGTAACAGTAATGTTGATTTTGTAATGCGTAAATATATATATTTGCATGATAGATGGGTGGCTGATGTTTCCTGGAGAACTGGCTTGCTCAGTAGGGTTGACTCTTAGGGGCTTTTCTGGGGAGCCTTGTTGTTTTCTTATCTACTTTTGTTTAATTTCTGTTTTTAAACTGCCATTATTACTGAACTACATTATGAAAATGTGGTTAAATAAATAAAACATAGTTAAAATCTATTAAGGACAAGTTAGGAAAGTGCTAATCATATGTGTCATTTACTGTATTAAGTATTAGTTTCAATGACATTTCTTCTTTTTGAAAAATGTTCTCAAGGAAACAGAACATAAGGTCACCTTGATTTTGGTTATTTGAATTCTGAATATCTAAAACTGGAGTCTACTAAACCGGGCTATGAAAACATATACCCTCCAGAGATTTCCAGCACGTTAGCTTCAGGAGATGGTCAGGTATGCCATGAAAATGGCATCTTGGCTTTGGTACCAAATCAACTTGGTTGGAAAACCACTTATTCCAACACTTCACAAGGTGAAAAAAAAACCAACAACCTTAATAATTAAAAAAAGATGGTGGGGAGGGGAGAAAGGCAAATGGTCATACTAGAAATGGGACAGAAATCGGAAATACAGTGTGGGAAAGGGCACTTTAATTTACTGACTGGTTCCCTTTTCTTCTTTCTAGACATCTCGCAACATCTTGTAGCTGCAGAGCTGTTAAGCATTAGATAATCAAGCCATTAGTAGTTAGCACAGTACCTCCTGACCCCTCTCAGTTTGTTTTCAGCTGCGCAGACCTCACTTTGCATTTTTCAGTCTGGCAGCTTAGAGACATTAAACTGTGGAGTCAGCGGTACTATCTGGAATTACCTCTGTTACAATTTGAAGAAAATGAAATTATCTTTAAGATGTAAACAGTTTCTAATTAAACTCTGAAGCTGTTTATGTTTCCAGACCAGTCTGAGCTGAGCTCTGCACAAAGACAGACTTCTTCCTTGCCTTTTTCGTTTTTTTAATAAAGTTGATATACTGATGTAATAAATTGCTTGTGACAGAGCTAGGTCTGTTGTGCCAGCAGTGCAACTGCTTTTCAAAAAAAACCAAAACCAAACCAAAAAAACCACGAAGCGACATATCCCTATGCCCTAGTAATTGAGCACATTGCATTCTGGTCCTTCCTTTAGTAGGAAACAGCCACGAGATTACAGAATAGATTTATGTCAGTCTTTCACTTAACTCCAAGTAGCCCCATGTCTGCAGTGCATTTGACATTCCTTTTTGTTAATAATTTCCATACATTACAGATATGTTTAATTGTTGGAGTAAATAAGATCTGCGTTGAGGAAATAGTAACGTTGGTTGAAATACTTTGCGCGTTCTTTCCAGGAGTGGGTCACTGTTAACAATTCGCACACAGGGCTACAGGGTAGGTCTTTAAAGAAAAAGAGACTCTGCTTTTTGTGTTAGTTCAGTCTTTCACATGTCAGTAGATGTGCCGCTAGAAATGAAAATATTTGGCTTTTCTGGTGTATTCTGGAGGAGAACTGGTGCAGATTTACAGCATGCATTTTCTGTAAGTGAAGCTGACAAGGAGAGAGGTTACTTCTCAAATGAAAACACATTTTACTTCTAGTGTGATTATTTATAGTAGATACTTAAGGACAAGTCCTGTTTTCTACTATATGATGTATCCAGGACAGGTATAGTTTTACTGGCTTGGATGCTGGAATGTGAGAACTCAGCTGCATTTTGTCTTGTCGGTGTAATATCCATAGAAATTACAGCTCTGTAAGGGACATTTTTCTCCTGCAGTACTGCTATTGCCATGACCCATGAGAACAAATCATAGAAGGACGTTTTCCTTTATCTTAGCTTTCTGTTTCATCCAAAAAAAGAAGACTTTTCAACCTGCAGGGATAAATCTGTAGTGCAGCGCGTGGAGAATTAAGCACACAACGTCCAGTTTTAATTGGTGTTAATGAATTCCAAATTCCCAGAGTATAAATGGAAACATACCTTAAGGGACATATTCTTAAGGTCACATGAATGCTCCTTTTTGAACATGTGTTGTATGCCCCGCAGCACTTTAAGGAATTGATGTTGACTTGGAAGTCTGAATCACTGTAATTAAATGATGCCTACAGCTGCATTTACCACAGTTGTCATGGGAATCACAGAGTCTTTTGTGCCTGGGATAGATGTGCAAAAAGTTTAAAATTCAGAAAGGGGAAGATGTCCATTTTACCCCAACAATTGCTTCCTGCAAAGCCATTCTTTTCCTTTCCTAATGTCAAAGCCTATTACAAAGCCCCAGACGCATTTACTGTGGGATTCTTGCGGCAGAAATGCAGGGAGGTTCCAGTTCAGCTTTTTAAAACTGAATGGCACAGCCCCAGTGGTGAGATGAAGATAAGCAACCGCCTATTTTAGTGTAGAGTCACTGAAAATAAAGAGTTGAAATAACTTTGGTGTCCTAGGGAGCCTTTCTGGGTTCTTCTAACATGGCATGGAAATTGTGTTCATCTTTGTTATTGATGTTCTCCTGGCAGCCGACCAGCATTAGATGTGAAATCCAGGCTCCCTCAAAGTTGATAGGAAAGCTCCTATGGACTTCAGTAAGGACAGGATTTCATCAGGATACCCATGGATTCCTTTAGATTTCTCAGGAGCCTTTTGTTCCTGTGAGTGAAAGCTTTAATTTTCTCGCTTAAGGATCCTTAAATCTCAGGTCATGGCTCAATCCATTCTTTTCTCATGGCATGATATAACGATTACACACACTGTTTCTACTAATTAGTTTATTTTCTTTGTTCCATTTCTGTGAAAAAGAAAAGGAAGCTAGAAAAAGTGATTTATAATTATTACTTTTTTTTTCAAAAAAATTTCCACTTCCATTCATATGAGGTGATTTAGGTGATATGGGGTAAATTGTTTTTTTCCCAGTGCATGTCTTATAGCAGAAGAAGGGAAGGTGGAAGCGCTGGGGAAATGCAGAGTGATTTCTGGCACTGTTATGCCTCACTTATCTTTCCTTTGGATCTTATAAAAAAAAAGAAGAAAAAAAAATTGAGCCATGCTGCTTGCAAGTCAGATACTCCTGTCCTAAACTCCTGATTTACTAAGAGACCAGGTAGTACAGATGTTAAGTGAAATCAAAAGGAGTCTGTCTTGTGGGTATATATTCTTTCCAGCTTTTTGCAGGGCTCAGATGTTTTTTCCCTAGCACCCACGCCTCGCTGACTGGCGTTTCTATTTCTCTTTGTGCTTCTGCTACTGCTCTTCCTGGTGGGCAGTTTCTACATGTGCTTTGCCCACAGGGCTGCTTCCCAAATCTTTACTCCCTGGCCTGGAGTCCTTTCTTGTGGTGTTTATCCTCTGCGGAGCCCGCTTCAACCTCTTTAAGGCCCTTTACTGGCCATCACTTGGTCCACTCATCTGATGTACAGGCTTGTCCTCCCCCAGATCCGTCTGCTGATGCCAGGTTACCACAGTTGGGTAGGTCTGTAAATCAAGCTGGTCACAGTGATCGTGTGGGCTGGGAGAATAACCCTGAATGCTTCTGTCATTGTTCAGGGCATAGTGTATCACGAGTTGTGTTTAGGACACACACAGGCAGAAGAGGAGCTTGTACTGGTGAAAGGAGAAGTCCATAAATAAAAACCATGGGTTGGTTTTTCTGTATTACAATTCAGGTTTGATATTCCTTTCTTTTTGGTCTGCTTTGGTTTTTTAAAAATTATTTTGTTCTTCTCCCCCACCCAAACACGTTTTCTCTAAAGTAATCCTCAAAACTGAGTTCCCAAAGTCAGATTCTATTGTTTTCCCTTCCCAATCTGCTCTTGACCCATTTGAAAAACAATTCCAAGGTTTTTCAAGGGAGAAAATCGAATGTAACTCTCCCTAAACCAAAAGCTGATGGCAAAATCAGGTTGGGAACTAAACGAAGTGTCATCATGATGTAGCGCTGCCTGTCAAGGCAGGTCAAACGAGGACTTCAACCAGAAATCGGTAGGAACCTGACCTTCAGTCAGATATTTTGAGCAACGGGATGGACCACTTGTCCTTATTTGCCTGTCACATGCTGCGGATGTTGTGTTTTGTGTGACAAGTTTAAACACAGGGCGTTCTGGTTGTGCTTCTTATCTGCAGTTTCCTTCATTACCAGGAACTTCTGGCAGGCACGGTCTGCCTGCTGCCCTGCTTTTCTTTAGCCTGGGACCAGACCTGCCCTGCCCTTTTCATCTGCTGCCTCTGCTCTGGGTTGCTTTTTCACTTTTACTGTAGTCAGCAGTGGATTAACCTCAAATTCTAAGTAGCGGATTGTGAAACCTGAACTCTCAGCAATCCAGCAAATTTTTATTAATGAGGTAGCGGTCTAAAAGGAAACAGAGCAAAAGATGAGCCAGAGGCAAATTCAAACTGATTATAGCTACTTTCCTCGGCTGTCTGGTTTCCAACAGGAAGAACAGTTGTCTGAGTTCAATTCCCATAGAGCTTTTGCAATGCAGATAACTCCAACGTGTAGTCAGGATACTGTCAGGATTGATAAATTGGTTTAGTATTGCTTCACCCTCAGAACACAGAAAGGAAAGTCACAATAGGCCTCTCAACAAGAAAAAAGTTCTCTGACCATACATTTGTCAAAGTAAAAGCAACTGCTAATAATATTTTATTTGGCAGTTTTGTGACTGCAGAAACATCAAGCCATGACAGTGTATACTGCGTGAAACTATTAAGTGGTGTTCCTTTGCAGAAAGTATTTTTCTGAACCATTCAGCTGTTTGTTTCATCGCTCTTTTCTGCCCTGAAGTCCCACATTCAGTGTTATAAATCTGCCTTTTTGAATATTTCAGGTAGTTAGATTTTCACCTTCTATGTAATGGGAGAGGTCAAGTCTCAGCTGGGTCTATGACAACCCAATCCAGCACCTGAAGTGAGATTACTTGAATGCATTCTGGGAACCTGTGCTATCCCCAGGGCCAAATTAAAATCAACCTAAAGCACTTGTGTGTGAAGTTTAAGCATTTGCTTGGAAAGACTTTCTTTTCAATAACCCTGGAAATTTCGTTGTAGCACAACAAGCCATTGCCACTACACATCCATTAAATTAACCACTAGTGTGACATATTCACAGTTATTTATTGGAAGTGTAAAAACCACCATGCAGTGAACATGACAAAAGCTGTAGGAGAAATCTAGGCTTGTTTTTAAATCACTGACCATGAACTCAGACAGCAAGAGCTTTGATGTCATGCATAACTACATGGCCCAGTTCTGTGCTCTACTTTATTGATGCTCTAGGGATTAAAACTATAAAAGAGGAGGAAGATAGTGAAAAATAGGCTAGAAAAATAAGTATGAGTTGTCAGACTTCTGTCTTTTGAAGCAAACTTCCCCTTTCAACACTTTAGATAGATATATATATAACCTTTAGCTAAATTGATCCAACACTCCATGAAAGCTCTACCACTTGCTGACTGTAAGGGCCTGCACATCTTCCAGGAGCCCAAGAGGTCCTCCAGTTTATCCCATCCTCCCAGTTGTCCTGGGTATTTGCCATTTGCAAAAGCTTTAGGTGGGAAAGAATCTGCAGATACCTTGAGAGTCTCCCTTTATTGCACTTGTGGAATCTGCTTTAAAACTGCATTTGTGTCTTTCACCCTTAAAAGTACTTACAAATGAAAACATTGTTTAAATAATAGATTAAAAAGCCCTTCCGTATTATGGCACTTGTCTAATTTTAAACAATTGCTATTAAAACATGAGGCATATGAAGCAATGTGTAATGACAGGATTTGATACACGAAGAGACCTGTAGTATTTGAACACCCATTTCAATATCAAAGAAAACTGGATTTTTCTTCCCTGCTTAATGCCTAATTCTGAGGTTCTTTATGCTTACAAAATCATTAACATACATGTACAGAATAGCTGAAGTGTCAAAAAATGTCATCTAATAGCAAATTCAGTTTTATTATAGCAGGCTCATAGCTCTTAGGAAACTGTAACAAGTTGTTTTCAAAAGATGGAGAGCAGTAATAATGTCTAGAAGGTTAAAACCAAGGGGGGTGGTTTTTAATGGTAAAGAATTATGTCAATTAGATCATGAGTTAGAGGAGGCTGGAAAATTGTCATAGTTTGTTGAAATCAGCACCTGGTTGGGTCTAGAAGCATTCATGTCACTTTAGCTTGTACCTTCTAGAGATTTATCCTTCTGTTACTCTCTGCCGCTGGCATTTTTTCCAGGGAAAAATCATGTATACTGTAATTAACAAAAGCAACCCTATCTCTTATCTTTGAAGTTTAAAACCAACTATTTTTAGCTTCCTATGTAAGACTGGGATATGCAACAGAAAGCCGTAAACGTAAGTCATGGTGTGTAAGTCACTCTGTAGAGTCTGAACAAGAGGGAGCTCAAACTCACATCTTCTGCTACCAATAAAGGGCCCTGAGTTGCTCTCCTTCTCTCCAGTTGTGACCCACTGTGCAGCCAAAAATCAAGAATTCTGGAGACTAAGTATTCGTATTTGTGAATCTGACAGCATCATAAGGTTGAGACAGACACAAAGAGTCACTACAACGTTCAGTATAGACAAGGTGTTATCACAGAAAGTGTTGGAAATTCAGGTGTTTGACTAGTGAAGTTTGTGACTCGCAGGGATAGGACCCAGCACCCCTCTTGTCTTTGAGCACTGTCATGTTCCTAAAAAGCACAGCTGGTGCCTGGGCTGTTCACAGAGAGGGCCCTCCCAGGTTGGATTTTTCAAGAATTCTGGACAAAGCCCAGTCCCAGTTCTCTGCACCTTTGGAAATCAGCTAGCCAACAGTTGTTTCAATAAGTATGGTCCGGAAAATCAAAATGCCCTTTTAAAATTAATATAATCTCCAATTATCATATTACCTCGGGGAGGAAGGCCTGGTGGTGGTTAATGGAGCTCTTTGGGGCTGTTGTGCATCTTAATTGAGTGAATAATTGTAAAACACTTCAGGGCCTTTTGGTAAAAGGCTCTGTATAAACACTGCCATAATGCTGAATAATCAGGTTGCAATATGAACTGGAATAAATGAACCCTCTAAATAGATATATAATTTATATATACATATAATATATGTGTGTGTATATATCCCAGCATTTTGGAAACAACAAGGCAGTTACTTTGTAAACGTCCTAGAGTTCTTGAATAACCCTGAGATTGGATAGCAATAGTGATGATAATCAAAATGTTAGTTTTTGAGATATTGTGAACTTGCAGTTTATCCTCTTGTGCACTGTGTAGAGAATTGCCAGAAGCATTGATGGTGGTACTGCTTCAGTGGTGCTTCTTGAGAAGCAGCAAAATATGCTGCGGAGGAACACAGAGGAGGTAGATCCAAAGTACTGAGTATTTGAACACCTAAAGATGTTGGTAGACATGATTGGAGGAATCAAGGGAGTTTCACTGTGGATGGCTTTCCCAAGGTGTTGCAGCAATGCAGTAGCAGGGTTTGGAATGGAGCGGAGATCTGCAGCCCAGGTCGGTGCTCCTCAGGCATTTTCCATGATGGAGCAATGGGAAGGACAGCGATGGTGAGCATTGCACACCAGCCTCAGGGGTGGGATCAGTGCTAGGTCTGTAGATGATCTGCCATGTTACCTTGCAAGAATCAGTGGCCACTGTGTTTCTCCCGAACAGTCTCTTAAGACTATAATTTTCTGGGGCAGTGACTCTGTTTCTGTGCCTGTACTCTTGTTATTCAGCCCATTAGGAGAGGGAATGCCTCTGAAATGGAGATGATGGAGATGAACTTCTATAGTTCATGCAAAAAAAAAAAGCCTATGGTGGGCAACGTGGTACTGGTACAAAGCATTCTCTATTTTTAAAAGGGACTTGACACAGTGATGATGCCACTTCACTTAGTTAATGAAAGGAATCATCTTATAAAAGCTAAATGCAGGTCTACGTAGAGGAAACTGGCTTTTGAATGGCTTGAGTGCTTGAATTATAAATGAATGGGAGAAGACCAGACTGTTTCTAAAGGAATCGATTACCAGGCATCTTACTACCGTGAAGCTCTCATTTGCAAGGGCAGTCAGAGCTATTTTTGCTGGGAACTAGAATATCCGTTGCTCAAGATTAAGCGCGTCTTTCAAGCACCAAGGAGACACTGAGGAATGCTGTGGATTCAAGAGAGATAGAAAGACTCTGAAATAATTTTCCTTGCTGTAAAGCCACTGAAGAGACTGATGTAGTGCTGGGCATGATCTGAGTTCTGTAGAGTTGTACCCACAGACAGAATGGTTTGACAAAGTGATCCATTTAATAATCTACAGATTCAAACTGTGTAGAGGATGTGGGGGCTTTTCAGCATCTCAGAATAGGAATTAGGCTGGAGTAAAGATTCCTTTCTCTTCCCAGTTGCAGAAAAATAAGGATCTGTAAAAGAAAATGTCTTGAATGATGGAATATACTGATTGCTAATGGTTTTTTTTTTACTTCTGGAAGGTTCTCCAATGGCCTACATGAGCTGGTAGCTGAGGGTTTTTGCAACAGACTGTCTGATCTACCACAGAAAGCCCGAATATTCCTGTTTAGCATGTGACTGAAATCTTGGAGACAGATCAAAGATTGACTTTACTGGGGAGATCCCACTACCTTTTCACACTCAAAGGTAGTTCCCACCCAAGATCTGAAGCCTCTCAAAGTGCGAGGAAGCTCACTGTGCTTGTTCAGAGGATGAGTTTCTCTCACACGTCCATTACTTCTTCATTTTTCACAAGCTCCAGAGTCAATTAAAGGTGGTGCCTAATGCTACTGCAATCTGATAGCTATAGCTTCCCTTCCCATCTGCCAGGGATTTCATGCTGCTGATGAAACAGCTTTAAAATTGCAAAGACAGCCAAAATTCAGCCCAAAATCACAATGATCAAACACTGTGGCTGTTATATGGGATATTTTTTTTTTTGTCAAAAAAAAAAGAAGAATGGATGTGTGTCAGAATATCACAGTATTAAAGATCAATTATGTTTCAAATGAAATACCAACAGGCATCGATTGATGTGGGATCTTCTCTTGCATTGTGTGGTTACCCTTCAGTTGCCTCTCTGTTTCCACTTGCTGGGTTCATTTCTGGGTTTGTGTTGCCTTATTTTGGGCTTACTTGGTAAAGAAAAAACATTTTCAGAAAATGTCATCAAATAACGTGTGCTGCACTGATGTCAGCTGAGGAAATCAGCATCAGGAGCAGGAAAAGCCAGAAGATGAATGGATCTCTTAGTTCAAAATAGGAAACAGCTTGAAGTTCCTTTGGGGGGAAACAGAAACCTCATTCATTAACAATGACATTATTTCACCTCTGGTAGAGAGTAAGGATTCTGTTCTCCTGGTAAGGACAGACACATCTCGCATTCATGCAAATGTCCCTGAGCATTCACGAATACGAAGGAACAGCCCTGAAATATCGGCACTTTTGGCTGGTGAGCTGTTCCCAGGATCCATGTGGGGCTGAGACATACGCCGTGGAGAAAAATGCATTATTTGTGTTCTGGAATTGATTTCAGTCTGTGTGAGGTTCGTGTGTCTCCCTGTGTCATCTCAGTGAATACCAGAGCAAATCTGTGTCCCTGAAGGGAAGGATCTTGCCTGGATGATGCACTATTTATTTATTCATACTTTGAAATTAGGATCATGTCTGATCAAGTGCTCATATACTTTGTGCAAGATTTTATCACTCAGATGTACCTGGGTCTCTTGAGGTTTTGTGTTTGATAGCAGTGTGCATCCATGAGTTTTTTTCCCAATCAAACTAAGAGTAAGACAGGAGTCTGTGGTGTCCTGTTAAGAACATCTCTAGTTGCTCAATGATGTAAAATGGTCAGTAAGTAGTTTCCCAGGTGTCTTTATTTTCTGTTCCATTACTCTGAGTAGCTCCCCTGTTTTCCCCAGGGGCCCAGAGCTGCAGGGAGCAGCCTGACTCCTACCTCATGCTGTTCTGAAATTTCTTTATTTATCCTAGACTGTCATTTTGCCTAAACGTTGATATTTTCCAGAAATCAGCTTTTTATGTGGAGATGCCTATTAACTTTTTGAAGTCTCATGTCAGTGAATCAGAGAATTTTTTAATTTAACTAGGCAAGCCCTAGATTGATACATAAAAATTATTTCCTTCTTCAGAGTCATGTTTATGTTTTTTGCAATGAGCTGGCTCTTTTATTGCAAAAGAATCTGTAGAAGAGGTAATTTTAAATAGGCATAGACTACATTCTGTTCTGAAAGGTACCCATAACCTTTCTAGAAGATCCTAATTAACCTCCTTATGTCAGCATAGGAAACCCTGTTGCGTTTGTAATTGTCAAACATTTAAATTTTTTTTAGTAGAAATGATCCCTTTCTGGTACTTACAGGCATTATCATTCACAAAGCAAGCTTTTCATTTCGTGATATTAGATACATGAGTAGATCAATTGAAGTCTGAAGTTCAGCAGCACAGAACTTCTATCTATTGTCTTGCTTGTCTGTAAAGATGATGCCCTAATAGCTAGGAGCGATACAAAGTATTGAATGAATGAAGGTCAGTCAATATCGGGCTGGCTCCCTGTGCTGCCACAAGGTTGAATTACTGCTGGACCACGGAGCAGCAGTGATGAAGGTACAAAGTCTTAGGAGAGATGCTGGTTTATGACCTGGTTGCGATACAGCTTCAAGGTACCCATCTCAGTGCAGGGAAGCACTGCAGACTTCAGGACATTCCACTGAGAGCCCTCTGTCTCACATCTGTCAGTCCAACTGCAAACATGCATTAGAAAAATGGCATTAAGTCCTCCAACAGAAACCCACAGGTTTATCTGGTGATGTTTGGACTGCACTGGATCACTTTGCTAACATTGTCCATGTGTTTTGGAAAAGAAATCAGAACCATTGTGTGCCTGCGCAACAGGGGCAAATCCTGCCCCCAGCAATGGGAATTCAAAATATGCATATTTTCAGTAAGGTCTTTACAGTCATCCTGATTTCAAAAAGAACTGTATTTGCTTTAATCACACAGTTTGACTGTAATGAATTGCAGAGGTAGGCTCTTATCAAGTAACTCACTGGTTTTCTCTATTCTTTTTTCTTTTTTTCCTGAAAAGAGCAGAAAGTTTGTTATATTGCAGAGCAAGGTGAATGAATTTGCCATTCGAGGCTAAGTTTTTCCAAGAAGGATTAGGATACTTTGCAGTCCTGAAAATCCAGGAGAATTCCTTGCAATCCTAGTGTTTCTTTAGGATTGTGGTCAAAATTGACTCTATATCCATCTACATACGCAAAAGAGGGAGAAGGAATTCCAAACATGAACACAGCAGCTACAAATTTAAGTGAAAATGGTGGAAATCCCCTTAAATATGGTCAGAAATTATGAAGGGTTTTTGTTCCATTTTACAGTGAGTTGCTCAATCCTATGTTAAAGAGTTAAAAATAAAAAGGGGGGGGAAAGGGAAACAGAAAACAGTCTTCTTGTTTGTTGTTTGTGCACAGAGGTGCTAAAAGGTCAGGAGTGTGACAGGAGAGTGATGTTTTCATCTGATAAAACTACCTTTTCTTCTTTTTTTTTCTTTTTGTCTCTATGTATTTTTCTCCTAGCTACCCATTTCCCATGGTATTCAGTAGCTGCAGTAGAAAGGACCTGGAAAACAGCCTGGAAAAAGGAGTGGGAATGTGCCTGTTTAACTTGCCTGAGGTCAAGGAGTCCTTGGGTGGACAGAAGTGTGGGAACGGCTACATGGAAGACGGGGAGGAGTGCGACTGCGGGGAGCCTGATGTAAGATACCACCTGAGAATTACCTCTCACTCCCTGTCTGCGGGTTTTTAACAGTAGAGAGGAATCAGTTGCTTTGGGCACGTTTAACGCTATTTGGTGTAAATTAAAACTCTTCCTTCTCTGCTTCTATCTTTTCAGCTTAAACCTCAAGGTCCTCAGGTGTGTGGGGAGATTTCTACTCAACTTGCATTTGAGTAGCCACAGTTCAGGCAGGGCTTTAGTTAAGAATGTGCTCGATTCACCATCAAAGGACAAACTCTCTCATGGCTTATCCAACAGATTGCCGTGACTAACTCTCATGGTCCTAACAAGAGAAATTCCTTTAAGTATTAGCAAACAAGCTAAACTCAAACCAAACTTGTTAACACTGCTCAAATTTCTCAAGATGCCATGCGTTAATTGAAGGTTTGTTTCCATATATAAGAAGCCACTCAAATTAATACAAATATAAATATTAATATTGCCTAGGTACTTTTTGTCTGTAGCCAGCTTCAGTTTTAGGAACAGGACCTTGCCCTCCTTCACTATGAGATTTTTCTCTTCCACTAACCAATTACCTTACTAACAGAAATTGCCTTTACTGCCTCCCAAAAAGATTGTCACTGCTTCAGAGATCATTCCATTTGGTTTAGTGAATGTGTCAGAGGACTGCTCAGATCAGGAGAAGATAGGCAAAACCTGGGGGTCAAATAATATCCGAGCTGACATCCTAATCCCTTTGGCTTCCCTTGCTCGTTGGCTGTATTGAACTTCTCTCTGATTATCTGAATTAAATACATCAGCAGATGAGGGATTTGTTTCCTGAGATAAATATGGTCCTACAGACAAAATAGATCGGGGCAGTTAAAACAGCGAGATATTGCTGTATCCTGTCTATAGGGTGTATTGGATTCAGACAAGCCATAAGGATTTCCTGACAGTTCACTCATTCTTCAGGGTAACAAGGTTGTGAGGAAGCAGGCTTATCTTCTTGTTTAAAGTCAATAGAGTGCAAACAGCTTGCAAATGTCTTTCTAACCCAGTTATCTTTCTCATTTTCACTCTTAAATGTTAGCAATACCTTTTTAAGTCAAAGCCAGTGTACTGCTACAGTCTGAGTGGTACCAGAAACCCATCAGATTAGTTAACAATTCACTGCCTGGTCATTTATACCAGCTGGGATTTGTCAATAGTGTTGCAATATTTTATGGCACGGGAAGCTGTACAATAACATATGCTAGTTGTATTTTATCAGTGATGAGAATTAAAAGTTGGTGCCGAAGGACACAGTTTAGTGGCGGTTTTGGCAGTGCTGGGTTAATAGCTGGACTTGACAATCTTAAAGTTCCCTGGACCATTCTACGAATCTATTCTATGAAATATCAGCTTGAATATGTAGATGTGGGTGGTCGATGGGGATATTTCTCCTTTAAGTTAAATACTAGCCCTGTCTTGAGGTCTATGCTCACTGACAATCCTTGGCAGTAGGGCAGCAGTGGTTTCATGAGGGTGAGGAGTTGTGACTGCAGCACACCTCCCACCTCTTGGACAACTCTGGAAGTCCTCATGCAGTAGGGACTGTATGACCACCTCCATCCCCACTACGGTCTCATGGGCACCAGGAGCTTGTCATCTTCTTGAGTGTAATGGATGCTGTCATGCCCACCACCGGGCCCAGAGTGTAAGACCTGACCAAGGGTGATATTACCAATTAAGCTCTAACTTCATTTGGGACTATATTACCAAGAATGTCTGACATGCTACAGTGTCCATGGAAGGAGAATTAAAGCAGATTACACATGAAAAGACAGAAGAAGGAAAAAAAATATCCTTGGTGTCTGAGAACTGAAAGGTGACAAATGTGGCTAATTTTATAACGGGCTGCAAGGGGATCAGAAAATTACAAATTGGTGAATCAGAAGTCAGACAAATTACTTCCAAATATAATTAAGAGCTAGTGCCTGAACAGCTGTGACATGCCAGGGACAAGTCAACACAGCTTTTGTGCCAGGATATCTTGTCTTACAAACCTATCATAGTGCTCTGAAGGACTTAACAAGCAGATGGAAGGGGATGACGCTGCTTTTGCAGCCTGTTCAGAGTTCAGAGAGGCTTTAGACCAAAGCTTTTCACCAGAGCCTCTTTGGAGGTGAAGAAACTGCAGAGCAAGAGAGCATTGCATGGGCAAGAATTGGGTTAAAAGACAGAAAATTCAACTAGATATAAATCATCCGCTTTATGCAGCAGAAGGAAGTCTGCTGTGATGTATCCATGAGAAGTGTCCTACTGACTACGCAATTCAGCATATTCATAAACAGCGTGGGAAGAGAAATAGTCTTGAATTTGCTGATGGTATTAGTTAGGATGGTAGAGATGAAAGCTGGCTGTGAAGAACTGCAGAGGAACCTTCTGAGACAGCTGGACTGGGCATTAAGATGACAAATGGGATTCAACGTGGAGTGATGCCCATTCCAAACATCACATATAAGATGATAGACTCTGAGCTGACTCGGACCATAGAGGAACAAGACTTCATATTGCAATAAATAGTCTCATTAAAATGTCAGCTCAGTGCTCAAGAGTGGTCTAAAAGGTAAATAGGCTGTTAGAAATTACCTGGGAAGAAATAGGAAAACAAAACAAAGCACCAGCAGGCCTCTATAAATCTGCAGCGCACTGCGGCTGGAAATGCATGAGCAGGTTTCTCCTACCCCTCCCCGATCTCAGGAAGGATAAAAGCAGAATGAAAAAGGTTGAAATAAAAGCAATAAGGTGGTTCAAAGTTTTGGAGGGGCTCCGGCTGGAAAAGAAGAAAATGAAGGAAGGTGTGACACAAGCAGTTTTGAGTGAAATGGAAAGAGTGAGCGGGGAGCGATTGCCCCTGACAAGAACTGTGTGAATGAAGATAGAAAATGGCAGGTTTCAACCCAGCAGAAGGTTGGAGCTGCACACCCACCCCAGACTGTGTCCATTACTTGCGAGTTCCTTTCCACTGAGTGTTTGAGGTGCTAAAAATGTCCATGGAGCCAGGGGAAAGCCGGGAGACTAGGAAGGTATCCTCTGTGTGTCTTCACATTCTTGTCCTTAAGCATTTTCTGCCAGCAGCTGTAAGGGGGACACAACGCTGGAAGGGTTATAGGCCAACCGAATGGCGTCTGTCTTGTGTTCTTAGAAAAGCAGCATTGAAAAATAAGACATCCTGTCTACAATATCCAACATCATGTAGGGGATGCTGGAATTGCTGTTGTGTTACTCTGTTTGAGACACTCTGATGAACCCAGGAGGCCTACACCAAGAAAACCAACTCCTATCATTGGGGTTGTTACTAATAATAACTAATAATAATAAACTACAGCACAGGAGTAGCTTTGGGTGGCAGCTGAAAACCTTGTGAGCCTTTTGTGTTTGCTTGCCTGTTTGTGTTAAAACCATTCCTGACAATTTAATAGCCCAGGCACAAAAACTATTTACCAAGCTTGCTCCCTGCAATGGGTAATAAGTGAGTGAGCAATTGGAAATTTTAAAGGCCACCGCACCATCCTTCAAAGAGCTGTGTCTCTATCCCAAGCCGTCTGTGGAATGCCGATTGCTTTCCATGGCTGGCTGGTGTAGAAGAGCCAGGTGATGGGCTACAGGAGCTGACTATTTCAGAAGGGCCTTAATTGGGTTGACATTGCTTTCCTCCTCTCTGCTTTTCTCAGATTGCTGCTGAGGTGAATTTATAAGATGTGCTTCTGCGCAGAGGCACATTACCCCTTAAATGCAGCAGCTGCACAGAAATATTTGCGTAGCCTTCAGGCGTGATCGAAAATAGGTGCAGGAGGTTGTTCCGCTGCTTCAGAGCAGCACAGTTAGCTTTGTGTATTCGGGCAAATACTATCTGAGGAAGCAGTGAAATACTGAGCATCATTTTGCTCTGTACTTGCGAGTGTAGTGGTAGCCCAGTCTTCCAGTTAGAAAGCTTTACAAAAGCCAATAAAGTAACAAGAGGCTGTGAACATCATTCTAACCCACTTACTTTTCCTGTGCTCCCTATATTGTTAGTGATCTCTTGTTAAGTCAAACTGACTTAACACAGCTGAAGAGCAATTTTATCTGCTGCTATTTTTGTTAGAGAGCTGAGATTCCAGCACAGCTGATGTAACTTGCAGCTTGTGAGCATAATCTTGGAAAAACAAACCCATTATTTTCTGAAACTTCTTACTAGCTCATTCTATGGAGAATGAAGTTTGCAAAAGCCCACGCATGCCACCACCTAATCTGTAAGTGTGAAATTGGGATGTATCAGTTGGTGAGAATGCAGTTCATACTCATTTCATTTCTCAAAGCTCTGTTACTGGCATACCCTGATAAGAGATTACGTGGAACGGTGCCATCATCTTTCTTTGTGGCAGTCACTAGTCTCCATGAAATACAGAAGTTTGGTGAGCAACTGTCACAAAGTAGAGAGCTGCGGTGGTGATGCTCAGTAACGAACACAGGTCCTGGATCCTCACAGGAGATGATGGAATCATTCCCCTGATTTTTGTAGAAATAAACCACTGTACTACTGTACCAGGATTGGTATCAGCATACTTGAATTTTTTGTGATATTTGGGGTTGGATCCATAGCTAGGATAAACCAACCTTCCTCAATGGCTTCTCCGATTTTACTACAGTTATTGTGCTTGTTGAATCCAAGGCCAGACAAGGCAGTTTGGATCAAGTTGTAGAATTTCATGCATAATTCATGATTTCATGCCTGGTTTTTCTTGGCAGAGCTACAGGCAGCCTCTTGATTTACAGCTCATTGTGACTGAAAGTTGTCTGCTCTGAATTTATCCTCCATCCAGGAATGCACCAACCCGTGCTGCAATGCAACTACCTGTGCCTTGAAAGCGGGAGCCGTCTGCGCCCACGGACTTTGCTGCGAGGACTGCCAGGTGAGCTGACGGGGACACCTACCTGCCGTGGAGTGGGCAAGATTCCACAGTCTTCCCATTCTGCATGGAGGCAGAACAAACAAATCGGTCTCATTAAGCATGAAGGCACTTGTGTTTCATGCCCAGCAAAGCCATGGCTGCCCCATCTCTGGAAGTGTTCAAGGCCAGAGTGGATGGGGCTTTGAGCAACCTGGTCTAGTAGGGGAGGTTGGAACTCAATGGTCCCTTCCAGCTTGAAGGTTCCTTCCAACGCTGACCATTTTATGATTCTACTTGATGTAAGCAATTCAAAAAATTCTCAACCCGTAACAGTTATTGAAGGAGTAGATCAACAGAGGTTTTTTATGGTGTCTGTGCTATTTGTCCCTGTTTTGTTTGCTCATGCAAAACCTCTTTTTGTAAACTTTTGTATGCTTTGATTCTCTTCCATGCTGATATGGATGCTGTGCTCTGGCAAGCAGTCACTAAATGCTGGACCCTCCTTTTATGGGAAGACTCTTAAAATATTAGTTCTGTCAACAGCATATATATTTCTAATGGGAGATCATCCGCTCTTGTGGAGTCCTCATGTACTATAAAAAGCCCTCTTGCTGCAGGCATTCACCTTCTTGAATTCTCGGACTATCTCTTGCATATGGGCTAGTGAAGCATTCAGCAAGTTTCCATTGTGTCTGTGGCAGCCATCTGCCTAAAAGCTCCATAACAGTGAGCTATCAAAACAGCTAGCAAATGCTTTTTAGCAAAATCAATCTTTGTGTCTTTTTGCTTTTTACCAAAGGCACCGTGGTGATGCAGTTAAAATTTAGTGCTGCTCCCAGAGCACACCCATCTTCTGCGGTTGCTGGTGATAAGTGAATGCTCACATTGGCACGTTCCACCATCGCCTTCTAGGTGCCTTTGGTTCTAAAAAAAAATGTAGTTGCCCAGGGAAATCAGTACAGGAGAGGAAGAGTCACATGGAGTAGTTGTATAATTAAGCTGAAGAAGATCTTGACACCCATGACAGAGTGACATTTCCATGAGGAAATGCAACTTCATCCCAGGAAACTGTCAGGCAGCCAAGTCCAGCGTCAGGTGGGCTGGGGGCTTTGTGAGCTATAAAATAATAATATTAGGTGATCACCTGGTCACTGCTGTGTGGTTAAAGCCAGATGGGTGGAAAGTTTTCTAGTCTTTTGGTTAGTGCCACAGAGCATCCTTTGCAGGAGGCACGTGGAAAAGCGTGGTTTGTGTTTGAAAACAAAAGGCTGGGTTTACCTTCTGGCCTGAGCCATGTGAGCAATGTTTGCAGCTGCAGCTTCAGTCTGGCCCTCCTTCCTGCCAAACCCTTCAGAACCTGTGTCAAATAAATGCATTTAAAGGGCTGCGTAATCCTTATACTGTCCTCTGCGGTCAGTTGGTGCAGAGCCAGTGGAAAAAGCTGATCATGAGCTGCACGGGTTACACCACTGCAGACCTCTGATTGATGGGAATTACAGCAGTTGAAGGGTTTTGTTTGTTTTGCAGTTAAAACCAGCGGGGATTTCTTGCAGAGAGTCAAGTAATTCCTGCGACCTGCCGGAGTTTTGCACGGGAGCCAGCCCTCACTGCCCAGCCAACATCTACCTGCACGACGGACATGCATGCCATGGGGTGGACGGCTATTGCTACAATGGCATATGCCAGACCCACGAGCAGCAGTGCATCACCCTCTGGGGCCAAGGTGAGTTTGAGAACCAGGAGATCAGTTTTTGTGAGAGAGAGAGACTCAGGAAAAAAAAAAAAATAAAAAAAAATTAGTGTGATTATAGATGGATTCAGAGGAATTTTATACAGTACCCAATCTGTACCTATTCTTTTCTGAAATGGAGAACTGAATAATGAGGGAATAATTTTGTGGTTCCTTTTAGCCTTGATTTGCTGTCGTGTTCGTTTCTTGCAGCAGGAGGTAGAGAGCAACAGTAGCTAGGTTCATTCTGCAACAAGGCTGCAAGTGGCTGGGTGAACTTAGACAAATCATCTCATACTGACTTTGAAATGGCTTTATGTCATCCTACACAGCGCTGGATGCTCTTGACAGGTTAAAATCACATCCCTTCTCAGGCTGGTTTTTAAGCTTCCTTCTGTGCTCTATATTGCTCATCTGCAAAACCTGTATGTCTGTCTACATCCCAAAACGGAGCTCGGTATTTGAATTAGCTTAAGATTCTTGTATTATTGTGTGTATTTTATTAATTAGTGCTGCCCTGTAAACCTGCCTCCCGACAGCACTCTTCGCAGAGTACTCACTGAAGCAGAAAGAGATTTTATTCTCCCTTGAGAATTTACTTACCTTTTGCAAAAATGTAATAGCATGAGTTCTTGGGTTAGCCGAAATATGATATCCCAGGGAAGCATTCACCTTTCTGCAACGTCCTGTGACCCTTCCACTGAACACAAGTACTAGCCCAGCATTTTGCTATTGCCTTCTGCATCAACTGGGGACAAGTCAGGTCTCCTTCAGCATCTCACTTACCCCTCTCTCAAATGGGAAAAGAGAAGAAAAGAATTACATAGAGCTAGATTTAACTATTTTTTTTTTAAACTAACTTTCAGCTCCCTTAGCCTCTTTCGATTCACTATCTCTATGCCTTCGACTCTGTCCCAAAACTTATGTATCAATATAACGACACCCAGATGTTTCCCTTGCTCAAAACCCTCCTGAGAAGTCTATTGAAGGATTTATCTCTTATCTTCACAGGGACTCGAACTACTCGCAATTTTTGCTTTAAGGAGCATTAAAGCATCTCAAGAAATAATGCCACAGCAGGTTAGCTTGGTCATGTGGGTATAAGAACAAGTTAAAGTTCCAGTTCAAAATTAAACTCCCCGCGTGGAACAAACCATGTACCTGATATACCCCTCCAAATCCCACTCTATATGAGCTAATAATGAGCTCATATAGGCATGTACAATTATAGCCTCCAGTCTTAGTCATACTGGGATTTTCAGTCCCCTGGAAAGAGAAACAGTTTCTCTTGTATAAAGCAAAATCTCCTTATGAACCAGTTTCCCATGCCATGGAAAGTTACTTGGTCGGACTGCTCATAATTTCAGTTGTGGAGAAAAATTCAGCTAAAGGTCAGGGAGCTGGATTGCTGCAGCTCCCTTGCCAAGTCTGTTTTCCATCCTCCAACCCCGCCCCTCCCCAGGCTTGCCTAATTCTTTCTTGTCTACTGCTTGAGACTATTCAGTATGGGCCCTGCTGTGGCTGGAGTCTCCAGTGGTGAAGGCGATGGGGGTCTGCTTATGAGAAAGATGACTTTGTTAAGAACAGAGTTCGAACAGACTTTAACTGGAATACCCTTATTTGTCTTGAGAATACTCAGAGATAAAGATTTTGAAAAGGAGGATGGGATATCACCAAACCCGAACTGAAAGGCTTGATACTGATCAAGTTGTTGGAAGTTTAAATTAGAAATAGTGCCAGTAAAGTAAGCCTTCAAACAATTTAGTAGATAGGCTTCAAGAAGGCCTATGTTCTGGGTTTAAAGACTAGGGATGTGAATGTCCACCACTTGATCATATCTGGTGGAGTGTGAGCTGGAAGGTACAGGTTATCCGTGGGCAAAACAGTTGGAGAGATGTCAGAGCACAGATAAAAACCTTCCCTTCCAGCCTTGCTTGTCACAAAAAGAGAGACTTGGCATCCTAAGATGTTGTCTCGGGACATTGTATCAAAAAGATACATTTGAACCTTTTACCAGATTCTTGTAATTGATTAAAATTGTTTTCAACAACTGCGTCTCTTGGAGTGGAGCAGGTTTAAAAAAAAAAATAAAAAAAATCAATACTGTAATGAGAAAACAGATAATAGTTCATTTACATTAATTCCTTTTTTCTTCTTCCCAGTAGGAGAAAACCATGCAGAACAAAATGCAATAACTTTCTTAAAATAATATTCAGTATATTGAATTTCTTATCAATGTCTTCTCTTGTATATCTTTCTTTACTTATCAGATTGCAGATGTCCAGTAGCCCAATGATAAAAGTCAATCTTAATATTTTCAGATCTAGTTAAAGAAAAATGATGAGCACTGTCAGAGCTTGTCAACATTAGGTTGAGCAATAGGAACCCAGTTCCAGAAAGAGGTACTTGCATTTCCTTGGAGTTTTGGTTGTGTTTTTTTTTACTTTCAACAAATAAATTCAAATCAAATGGAGGAATACTTTTTGCTATTCCCTATCTGCAATAGCATGGAAAGCTTGGAGTGAAAGAGGGGAGGAGCACTCTGAAAATAGCCATAAATTCCTCGTTAAGACCAAGTTCATTGCAACCTCATTCCCAGAACACATAAAATTCTCTGCTCTCTTTCTCACCTTAACTCACGTCATTTTTATCCTTAAGGAGCAACATGCATGGATTGCTTGTGACCTTTTTTGTTTCATATTAAAAAAAAAAAATCAAATTGTGCTGATCTGATCTATTGATAGTAGCGTGGCCGAAGGATGCATTGATAGTAAGGCATCTGTGTCAGGTCTGGTACTCCGCTGGCATTTCCCAGGAGCAACTAGACACACAGATAAAGCTATTTAAATGAGAGAAATTATTGATTACCAAGGAATAGAAGATTCTGAGCTTTAGACTTGTGGCTTTTTCAACATTGACAAGAAAATGATTCTTTAGGGAAGGAAAGGAGATGTTTGTCAGTGTGTTTTCCTGCATTCCCCTGAGCGGGCCAAAAGCAGTGATTTGCCTGTGGCAGGCATTGACTTGATAATTAGAACATACTTAAATTTGTTGTGTGGAGACGGCCATTTGTTTAAGCATGAACAAACTTAATTTCAATGTCAATATTTGTTACAAAGAACTATAACTGGTGTAAGAGCTCTGCAGTTTTTTCCAGGTACAACCCTATACGTAGAATAGATGTGCTTCCCCATACAAGTTAGCTGACCAAACCATTGCTAAATGCTTTTATCTTGGAAAATTACTAATTTATCCAAGCACTCCAAAGATTTGAACCCAGTAAATAAAAGCAAATCATTTTGATAACTACAGATTTATGGCCAGGTCTTTTATTTTGGAGGTGTGAAAGGCATTAAGCCATATTCTCAGAGCTAGTGAGGTGCAAAAAATGCACCTCATAAATGCAAAAAAAAATAACAGTTCGACACCATCTCACTCTTGCACAGATCTAACAACAGAGATCACCGAGATGGAGAGAGGCCAAGGGGAATTTGTGGGAAGTTTGCTTTGCATCATCAGTGCAGTAAAATAAACTTAATGAGATATAAAATCCAGGTGCAAATCGCATGACAGAGAACTGTATTTTTGTGCTTTTATTTATTTATACAGTTGTTCATGGTGCTTGTTGGTGTCCTCGGAGCAACAGAGCTCCAGTCTTTTACTCCAAGGGGTTTCATTTCCCCCTCCACACCCATAAATGCGATGTACTTTCTCAAAATAAGGCTTGAGATTACTTTGGGAACTGAATTGAAATATCTTTCTTCTTTCTTTTCCACTGTCAGCCCGGTAAGGGTCTTTCTCTGTTCTGGAATCAGCACCATGGTCAGAAATTTCTCTCTCCTCTTTCGGGAGACCGTGACGGTATTTTCTTCTCATCGCAGCAGGTCTTGCACTCATCTGAAATGACACAGCATTTCTGTAGTGCTTCCAAAAGCCTAGAACATAGGACATCTCTTTTTTTTTTTCTTTTTTTTTTTCTTTTCCCCAACTGTATATGGAGAGAATTGGTCTCATCACTATACACATTTGGAGTTTAAAAAAAAAGAAAAGTCTCCAGGCTGACAACTGCAGTGGTGAGCTTTGACCTTCTGCAGTTTCAAATGGCTGATTTAATCCCTTGAAAAAGGCTTGGCATGGAAAGTTTGAAAGGACCTTAATTACAGGGTCACAATACTATAATTATCAATAGCCAAGTGAAATAAACTCTGCTCATCCAGCTCAAAGCACTTAATAACCACTGGAAGTCTTTCACAAATCATTTTGCCTTTGCCTGTAGAGGTAGCAAAATAAAGAAAGACAGGACTTTCTGCTTCATATTATACGGTGCAATCATGATAAATGGGTTTCCTCCAGAAACACAACATTACAATTCCCTTCCTTAAGCATCCTCTGAAAAACTCCTTTTAACTTGGTGGCTCCATCTGTTCAGCTTCTTACCCTCTGATATGTTTTCATCTATAAAAAGTCCAAATATTATGAGAAACCAGTGAGGAGAGGGAGCAGCCATCTGAATCCCAAGCAAGAGCGTGTTTTGGTTTGATAGCAAAGACAGAAATTGGAGCTGGATTTTGGTTTCCAAGCTGCAGATGATCATTGGGTACCAGGTGTTTTCATACACAGACTGCTCCGAGCCTGGCAGGGGAGCATTTTTTATACTCCAGGAGATCTGTTTTCTTGTCAAGTATTATCGGTTGGAGTTAAAGCTGACTGTCTGAGCCCTGCAATGATGCTGCAGATGTGTTCTACTTCCTGCAGGCTGCTTTCCATCATGTGTAACACACTTGACTTCTACACTCAAAAAAACCAATCAAAAAAAAAAAAGTTTCACCAGGTGAAAGAGGAAGATAAATACCTTACATTCTCTTAGTATTTCAGGGAGCCCTTTCTCTTCTTAACACCATTTCTGTAATAAGTCTTTGTTAGGTCACTTGCAGTCAAAGCACAGGATATGAGCATCCCTTTTGCTTCTAGCAGCTTTTGGAGCCACACACCCCTCTGGGGACAGCGTGGCTGAGCTCTGGGCTGCTCCTGACACATCTCCAAGGAAGCCTCCAGTCATTGCAATGACACACCATTGCCTGAACTGGTTGGGACAAAAGGCTCCTGGCCAAGAAAAATTGAGACCCGGAGCAATTGTGTATGATCGTGGTAGATGACTAGGGCCTTATTCCTTCGGTGAGGTAGGTCCAAGCAAGTCAGTCTTTGCAGATGTGGGGGAAAAAAGCAGATTTACTTGGCCTCTTGCTTACAGCATAATTTTTTTCCTTCCCTCCCCTCTCCTTCTAAAGCTGGCATAGTATATGCACATGTTAATGTTTGTATCAAGCTGAATAGTTAATGTGCCTGCCCTGGGAAGATGAGGAGGAATCTATATGCTGAAAGTAGAAATTTTACTTTTGCTTTTTACACAGTGCCTCGTTCGGATGCTTTTGTTGGTTTTTTGATTATTGCTTGTGGTTTAATGAAAAGAAGCGAAAGAATCCTGTGTGAGTCCCTTTTAATAGTTCCAGATTTGAGAAATATTTTGAACTCAGCAAGCTTGATCGTAATCTTCCAAAGAATTTCAAGCTCTTGTCCTACTCTCCAGGGAACCAGCAGCTCATATTCTGTTCCTTCTGTGCCTTTCTCTCTGAGTTTTCCAGTTTCAGTACATAAAAATGTTAGAAGGAGAAAAGGGTGCCATCTTAAGCCTCTCAAAGTTTTAATATTTTGTCCTTAATAGCATTAGATTGCTGTTCAGCAGTATATAGTATTAGTTAAGCTTCTGACTGTGAAATGCAGATAATGAATTGAGGCTTTAATCTCTGAGTTATTAGTGAAAAGATCCACATTAACTGGAAGTTTTACAATCATATTTGTGTTTTCGTCTCCAGGAATGTGACCCCTTTTAAAAAAAAAAAAAAAAAAAAAAAATCTTAATTCTCTTCGAAGCCTTTCAAGTGGAATCTTCAGAATGGTTTAAATAAATGATATGTTTTACCCACAGTTTGAGGCATACACACTTGGAAGCTGCTCAAAATATTTGAAAAAAAAAAGTAACGTTAACTTAGATATTCTGTCTCTGTTAAAGATCAGGGAACACTGTAGAAATTATATATTCTCAGCCTGTAGGCTATCACATCATTTGTTGCCAGTTCTTTTTGTTTTAGTTTGGCTGATCTATCAAAAGTACAAGAATGTATCTAGCAGATATCTGTGAAGAGTTTTAGCCAGTGTGTTTCCTTCCCACCTTGTCTCCTCAAAGAAAGTCTGTCAATTGGAGTAGTTGAAATGTTGGCAGTGACTCGATTGTGCTATTAATTATCTTCATGGAAAGAAAATATGGGGTAGTAAAGAGCCCTGGCAAAGGGCCTCTTAATTTTGCAAGGACCAACAATTATTGGCTGGAAATAAAAGCCCCGTTTCACAATAGAATGAAGGGATTAAATTCTAATACATGGATGAATTCATTGTTGCACCAATCAAATGAGGGAAGCTGACTCTCTGCCTCTTAGACATTTCAGATGAATGCATGTATCTCCCCCTAGAAGATATTCAGCAGTTGGTCTAGGGAACTATTTTCTAGGGAAAAATGGGTGGGAGATTGCCTGTATAAGACATTAGAATCTATGTTCTTATAGTACCTTTGAACCTCTAAAATGTAGGGATGAGTAATCTGTCTGCACAAACTTTTCCAACAGTACTCCCATCTGGGAAGTTCCTTTGCCATTAGGATATGTCTCCATCATGAAATGCTGCAGTAAATAAGAACCAGATGCCGCCTGTCTTCCCAGATTCCTCCTTCTACCACCATGGCAGAAACAACCTTTCTTTCAAGTCAGTCTTTCTTCTCAGGAGTGGATTCACTGAGGATTAAGGTTGGGGATAGGTTCCCTTCCTCTCCCCAGAACATCAGCTTCAGCAAACAGCAGTGGATTCTCTTTTCTATGTCATGTGGTCATATTTTTACAGTCACACAGCACTCTAGTTTGCAACTGGATTTTTTTCTGGTTTCTTATTGTTCTGAATTGCACTTCAAAAGGCTTTTCTTGAAAAGTATTTTCTCTGGCTTCAGGTCTTGGGCTCTCAGTAGAATAGCGTGGACTCCCGTAAAAAAAAAAAAAAAAGGAACATAACCTACCACCTGGCCTTTGTCTTTCCTCACCAAACTGCATTGGGCACTTGCTGAAAGTGTTTAAGACCTGGGAGGATTCAGAAGAGGGATATCATCTAGAGAAATTCTGAAAGAGAATGAGTTCTGCATTGCCTATTGCTCAGCAATGCCAGGAGAGGCAAATACCAGTGGGAAACTCGCACATCCAGGCTCTTCAATTAGCATGCTGATCCAGCACTACTGTTTTGTTGTGCTTCATCAATATGCAGATCACATCTTACCTTCCTCTAAAGCATCAGTGGAGCTCAAAGAAAATTATTAAAAACACCTTGTATGAGATGAAAGTTCTGATTATTTTTTTTGTTTCAGGTGCAAAACCTGCTCCTGGGATCTGCTTTGAGAGAGTCAATTCTGCAGGGGATCCTTATGGCAACTGTGGCAAAGACTCCAAGAGCTCCTTCGCTAAATGTGAACCCAGGTACGGTCTCCAACTACAAACACAGGTGGTGGGAGAGGGCTTTACAACATTTAAAATTATTTAACTGATCTTTGGCTTTGTTTCCTTCAGAGATGCTAAATGTGGAAAAATTCAGTGTCAAGGAGGAGCAAATCGACCTGTAATTGGTACCAATGCTGTTTCCATAGAAACCAATATCCCACTTCAGGAAGGTGGCAAGATCTTGTGTCGTGGCACCCACGTGTACTTGGGGGATGATATGCCCGATCCTGGGCTTGTGCTGTCAGGAACCAAGTGTGAAGATGGAAAAGTAAGGTTCTGAAATACTCCCGAAGAAGGAGTACATGACTACCCTCTTGCTGCCAAGTCTTTAGTACTAAACTGACTGAGTGAGTTTTGCTTTGGGGTTTGTTTTTTTTTTTCCACCATGAAATAATTGTTCCTCATGCTCACACTGAGTCAGATTTTTTTCCGTCCACGTAGGGTAGAGGTTTTCTGCAAAGTAAGTCCAGCAAAATACATAATGAGGTTGGGAATGAGTTTCTGAGGAGTTCAATGTATTCACTTTCCCAGTGTCTACAGCATTGCAAAATTTTCATTAACTTCATTTTAGGTTTCAAAATGTGTTATATCTGCTGATTATGGCTCCCTCCCTCTTTTATTTCTTGCAGGAAAAGTGATCGCTGTATGAACTATTTTCAAAAAACAGAAACCCATTGTTGCTCGGCCACCAAAACTGATTTTTGCAATCATATTGTGCAAACTTTGTGAATTATCTGATATAAATCTAGTCCAAATTTCCTATGGCTGTCCCATTCTTAGGCTTTCTTTTATGAGTTTACGGGGGGAGCAACAGAAAAAGGCCCAGGAACTACTGAAGTAAAGAGGGTTTCCATACACTCAGTGGATTACTTGCAATAAGGGGGGGGGGAAAACAAACCCAAAGTGCTTTAATAATTTGTGTTAAATTCAAATAAGCCTCTGCATTTCTGAATGCTTTTGAGTTCTGTTGGATTATCACACTGCACTGGGAACAGGTTTGAAATACATCCCTAGTGAAACTACAGCTCCGTTACAGGAAAACAACCCTTACAACATTTCTAAGTCAATCCGTTACAAAATGTCTTTTCAAAGAGAATTCAACACTGGGAAAGCACCCCATTATGTTTTACTAATGAGTATTTAATCTTTCTAATCTATCTAATCATACACATACACACTATGGAATACACAGGCTAATACTTATGAAATTGTATGTTTTACTTTGAGGACATTAGTGCATTTGTATTATGGATTAAGAATATGAATTTAAATATTCTTGAGTTTTCTAAGCTGAAGATACACAATTTGAAATGCAGCCATTTTAACGTGATCAAAATTCTCTCAGCTACTGCACTATGAATATTTGAATTGTGAATGCTGCTGTAATCAGACCATATTCTCTACATGCGTGCATGTTGATGCCAATTCACTCTAATTTCCTTCCCATTTTTCCTTCTCCCCAGGGGATAAGTGCCCTGATTAAGCATCCCTGTCGTCTCCTTCAACACTATTCCCTGCTTAATGCTAATTATTGTGACTGACTTTTAGTACTACTGAACTGAACTGCAGTTAAACATGAGAAAAATTGTGCAGTGATTATTTTTTTTTTTTGGTCAACATAGCATAAACAGTTATTTCATACTCAGTTTCTTTTTTTTTTTTTCTATTTTGGGTTGGATAAATTCTCATTACTGACGTCTTCATCAGTCATTTGATTACTTGATGGTATTATTAGGTGGTACTAATCTTGCTTCATCTCAATTTTCAGCAACATTGGCAGAGTAAAGCTTGCCTAGAATGACTGGAAAATAAAAAAAATAATAATTATTTATTACTTTGCATATGCCCTTTGTATACTTCCATTTCCTATAAGGTTATTATTGCACTTTGAGTACTGTTGGTTTATATTTGACACCCAAAAAACGCATAGCTTGGGAAAACTCCTAGAAAGATCTCTGTTTTGCTGAAGACCAATAATAAGCCCTTGTATATCAATGCACTCAGCTAAATATTCTGGCTGCCCTGGGCCCAGGTTCTGTACTAGCAGGGGTAAGTATTGCACTATTGATATAGACAGAACTATGCTCATTTATGCCAGTGGGGGATCAGAACCTTCCCTTGAGGAACCACCTGCTGCTGTGAAGACACGAACGCAGCCAGATCAGGTACATGAAAGACTCTTGCTCAACGCATTCCCAGTCCAGAAAAAATGCAAGATTAAATTGGCTTAAAACAACCCAAAGCCCCAGCAGCTCACCACGAGTTCCGTTTCAGTGAAACAGTGAGTGTTTATTTACACAAGCTCATCACATCAACCCAATATGAACTATGTCTGAAATTCAGTATTGGCCAGGATGCTGATGGAGAGCAGTGTTCAGCTTCCACAGAGTCTTCCTAGAAGACTTGCAGAGGCAGAAGAAGAAGAAAACACCTGATATTCTGGTGTCCTTAACTTTTTGTCAATGCTGCATGTCTATTGGGAGATCTTTCACCGCTGAAAGAACCATTGACGGATGAGGAGATGTAGAGAGCTGGAAAGGGACACGGTGCCTTGTGAGCACCAGCACTTCTGCCCCTATTAAAACTCGTTTTCTCTTATTTTGCAGATTTGCCTTAATCGCCGGTGCCAAAATACGAGTGTTTTTGGTGTACATAAATGTGCAACAAAGTGCCACGGACGTGGAGTAAGCATTATAGGAACTCTTTTTTACCATCAGTCAATAAACGCTAGACAAGAATTCATTTTATGTAATAGCTTTTGGGATGTATGATTGTTTGTAATGTATCCGTCAAAGCCATTGCAATACTTTTTTATTATGTATTTTAATTTTCAGTGTCCCTTATTTGAACAGCAAGTAATGAAATTATTTCTCTTTAACAAAGAAATATTTTATCAGGTAATAATTATCTTGTCCTTAATTAACAATCTGTGATAAACACGAATTTTGTCACCTTCAAAGCAATTTCAAGTCTAACCTTCCTTTGTGAAGAATTCCCATTAATATTTTAAAAAATACAGTTTCTGTGTGGATGCAGAGAAGTTAAAATGGGCATTTGAATTGAGATTCAAATGGAATCACATTTCCAAAAGCATTAAAATAAAGTGAAGCCATATTGATGAGTTTCTTGGCATGAAAGTGATGCAGGATGAAAAAATAGATGGTATCGGTTAATAATAGCAAAGTGTTTTGAAACCTAGTTTATATTATGAAAATGTTAATTATGTCAAGCTATGCCTTATTAACCTTGATTTGCTGATGATCTGTTTGTTTCTGTGAAAAGCACATTGAAAGAGGCATAGGAAATTCTCTGTCCTCCCCTGAGAAGGGATTTTAGTTTGATTTAACTTATTTTATCATCCTGCATTTGAAAAACTGTGTGGTGTTGATGAGTGGGTGTGTTAGCATTGTGCTGGAATGAGCAGCAACTTGGACTGGTATCTTTGTGTCTGTATGAGGGAGAACCTCCGGTGACTCTGAAGTAGCAAAAAAAAACATGACCGTGTGAAATTATAGATGGGAACTCCTGTAGCGCTTTAATTTAAAAAATAATGCTTAACAAATTGTATTTTTAATTATCTTGCTGTCTCTGAAAAGTAAATCTTTTTTTTTTTAAGTTTTTGCATTTTCCATGACCATAGCCAGTGAATGATATTTTAATACTCTGCAGACACAGGCAGTATAAACTCTCTGAAAACCATCCAGCTGACCTTGCCAGAAAGAAATGCATATTTGCAAACTTCTGTGAACGACCTCATGTCTTACTCAGAAACTCATTAATTAATTTATCGTGTGTTTTGTCCACGGCAGTGGTAGATCAGCATTAGCACAGAATTAAGGACAACTAACCCTACACCCAAAAATTTTCCTTAAAAATCATTTTGAGCATCTCTATGTGATTGTGCCAACTTTCTTCTCTGAAGCAAATTTTTACACCCATTCAGTTAATGTTTTCTGTCGATACAGCTGGGAGCTTTGGGCTCTACATTAGACACATAGCCACTGCTTGGGTGGCAGCAAAGGGAAATAGAAAGCAGACCTCCTTTTGATGTCTATTTGGGACTGTGGGACCTCTGAGGAAAAAAGCCTTGAGTCTACTGGCCCCTTCTGCTCTGTGCAAGGCAAACAGGCTGCTGTTAGTGATGGTAATGGCATCAAACTAGAAGGTGGCAGATTTAGATTACGTATCAGGAAGAAATTCTTTGCTCTGAGGGTGGTGAGACCCTGGCCCAGGTTGCCCAGAGAAGCTGTGGCTGCCCCATCCCTGGAGGGGTTCAAGACCAGGCTGGATGGGGCTTGGAGCAACCTGCTGTGGTGGGAGATGTCCCTGCCCAGGGCAGGGGGGTCGGAACTCAATGATCTTTAAGGTCCCATTCTGAACCAACCCATTCCATCATTCTGTGATTCTGGTCTTTTGGACCTCTCTCATTCTGCAGGGATCATTTGGTAAATCAAGTCTTGCTAGTTTTTCCTTAACCCAGATTAAAACCATGGACAACTCTATCTGTATAGACAGTGCAACATCAAAGGGAAGTTTCCCTCAGCCACGATTCCAGTTTCACATGTTCTTCCAGCAACTGCTCCACCTCAGAGCTGGGGTATCTGAGCAGTGATGAAATCAGTCTGCAGCCTAGTGCAAGCCCTTGATGGATAGGAGTGTTCAAGTGGGCTGACAAAGCTTTACGGCATTAATAGCATAAAGAGACTGTTTTTCCTATGAGAGCAGAAAGAACAGAAGTTAGCAAGCAGATAATATTGCTCCTGGAGGCAAAGAGAGAATAAGACTTAAGAGGTGTGCGATTATCCTTATATTATTGAAGTTGTCAGCTTGTGCAACTCAAACGATTACCTGCCAAATAAATAATGCTTTTTTAGGATGCCTGTTATTCTGCAGTGTCTTGCATTCAGAGTTGCTCTATGCCCTCTCAGTTGTGCCAACAGGCAGATACCAGCATGTCTCTTCCCTTCTATAAGCTTTATGTCTTTCAGATGGGTCACTATCTGATTAGGAGGTCTTATCAGCCAGTGCTGCTCTCAGATGTACAGGATAATCTTCTTCATGCTCAGTCATTTGTCTTGTTTTGCAGGTCTGCAACAACAAAAAGAACTGTCACTGTGAGGCTGACTGGGCACCCCCCTACTGTGACAAGCCAGGGTTTGGTGGCAGCGTGGACAGTGGACCAATTAGGCAAGCAGGTTAGTAGTAACTCTTGCTTTTACCTGTTGCTCCCATGAAAAAGACTGGAAATACAAAGCGTTGTCCTGTAAGCAATGAGCAAGATTGGAAAGTAGAAGTCAGTAAATGAAATGTCTTAATCCCAACACATCAGCACCAACCTGAAAACGGTGAAGCAAAACTAAAGCCAGAGGAATCTATCAATTTTCTTGCATAACTCAAGACACAGTGGTCTTGGCAGGTTCTTTTCCTTGCCTCTCCTTGCCTTTCTTTTTTTTTTTTTTTTCAGGTTACATCGCCAATTTTAGTAGCTCACTGCAGTAAGTAGGAAAAGGTATTGATTTAAGCTGAGATCAGGAACTAACTCCCACATTTGCGCTAATCCTGTTGCCATGGTAAATGAATGTTGCAGTACTCTTGAATTCACCTTGAGATATGCCAAGCTCCGGTGTTCTCCACTCAGGGCATCAGGACAGGACCACCTTCTGTAATCTGCTTCTGTAGCTGTGTGCCTAATGAAGAGTGGATATTGCAATGATTATAAATGCGAAAGTATTGTAGAATCAAAAAACAGAAATACATTTCATATTGTGCTTCTAAGGAGAATCTTTTGTATTGTGGAAAATAGCAGATTCCTGACTATCTCAGATTAAAACTACATTTTATATATAGCTTCCACACATTTACCACAAGTTGCCCTCACATATAATAGTAGTTGGAGACATGCATTTTCTATAACTCATATTTCAATTTTCCCTTGTTCAATCTGCAGAACTTTGGCTATAGTATCTTACTTCACCTTTGGGCAACCTCAGAAGGAATTATTTCTACACATTGTGAACTTTTATAGGATTTGATAATCATCACATGCCAATTATCCCCCAGAGCACTGTAACTTACAGTGACTTCCACAGAGACATTGCTGATTTATGTCTGAGTGAGTGACAGGACAGGCAGTCTATTCCCATATACCGATATAAACTAAAATTTGCTGGAAAAATGATCTGCACGTTTTCATATGAATAATGCTATTCAAACCCAATATAGATTGTGTTCTCTACGTGCCAGATCCTGCCTTGAATTGTAATACTGGCTTTATGACATCACAGTCATTTCTATGACAAAGCTTCACATTATGATTTCACTGTTGAAAGATCTTTTTTTTTTTTTAAATACCTACCAGTTGGTAAGGCAGTAAAGAGACCATGCTCAGGCACTGAACAAGTGTGATTACTTTTGTGTTAAATGTTTTCTTTTAAGACATGCTCTAAAGTGTTATAGCCGATTTCCAGCTTACCTGAAAGCTAAGTATCTAGCGGAACTACAAAATATATTGTAATAACATGCTGCTCAGACAACACTAACTAGAGAAGGCAAATATAGGACATCTTTGATAATTCTTGCATTTTGTGTTTTGGAAGCTAACATTTCAATTTAACAGAAAAATTGTTTTAATGATAGTTTAATATAGTGTGGTAGTTTCCCTATTTTTTCCCAGTGCTTCATTCAGTAATACTGGGAATAAATAAATATAGAATTTGCCAGAGGACCTAATTTTCTATCGCTGCCACTTGGATTGGAATATGGACACTTGATGGGGTGGCTTGGATTATGAGCTGAGTAGTTTGCACATCTCTACATCGAATTACAGAAGGATTAGCTCAGTAAAATACTTTCACCTTAGTCAAACACAGCACACAGTCTCATTAGTATTTAGTAACTGATTCTACCAAGTGACTTAGAATGAACATATGTGTTTGACACTGTATTTTTCTTACAAAGAAGCCTTAAATATTTAATTGTTAGGTAGGGATGTTAATTAATTTAAATTGCATAATCTCAGTTTATTAATTTTACTAATCTTTTAGAAAGACAGGGACTTATTACACTGCCGCGCTCCAAGGTAAAAAGCATAGCACTTCATGCCCCATCAAGCCCCACGTGGAGTTTGTTCGGTCAACGCTGCTGACTGAGCATCCCAGTGAGCTCAGGCCAGGAGAGGAGAGCCAGCTGGCTGGAAATCAATCAGGATAAGGCGGAGACACTGATGATAGGTTACCAGAGCAAAGATTAAAGCTGTTGCTCTTACTGCAGGCGGGCGCTTTTTTTAGGTCAGTGGTTCCGAAGAGTCACAACATCCTCTCCTCCAGCCAATGACTATATCACATATCCATAAGGATGAGAGCTGCTGCTCGCCTCCTCCTAAAAATAAGGCTTTCTCTCAGCTACAGGTCATCCAGTCAGGGTTCACCTCACCGTTGTGGTTCAGTTAGGTCTCAGCAAGGTACTTAAAGCAGCTTAAAGCACTCTGAAAACTGGAACAAGTACAGAAGGCAGCAGCCCCTCGCTAAGCAGAGCATCCCTCGGAGAGCACATGATGCTGTTGCTGAAGGCTTTCTTTCAGCTCCTCACTTGCCTCCAGATTCGACTTGACAGCCATCTGGGCTGGACCACAATAGCCCAGACTTCAGACTGTTTTCCCAGTGCTAAAGCACAATGAAACCCTTGAAATCTGGTTAGAAAGGAGTTAGGGTTAAGGTTCGTGTTTGAGGGGTGGAATATTGCAAAGTTTGCACCTTACTCCAGCCACGATTTAGGTATTTCTGTCCCTTTTCTCTCCCTCTCAGCCTCTGTCTCCCTTCTACCCTGGCCAAAGGCAACCCAGGAAGGTGCCAGTTGTCATTGCTATGCGTGGATGGCTGGATGAAGCCAATCACCCGTACACCTTATGGCCCATTTGCAGGCAACGCCCTAAGCATGACCTCAATACAGGAGCAGAGAGAGTACAGGGAGGTGTTCATGCCTGGACCCAGACAGAATAGTTCGGTTGGAAGTGACCTACACCATTATAGTTTAACCAATTTTTCCCCAAACGTTAAAGAAATAACTTTAAAACTGGCCAAAATTCAAGCATCAGGCTAGAATAAATAAGAGCTTTAATATTAGTCTTTAATTCATAGTTTATTCACTTCACCTGCATTGCAGTGAGGAACCTGGGCTAGGCAGCAATGTCCTGCTCCATCCATATCACAACTCTCAATAGAGATGGCTCCTGATAGAAGTTAACTCCATGTGTTTTGTTGCAGATAATAAGAGTTTAACCATAGGAGTGTTGATAACCATTCTGTGCCTTATCTTTGCTGGATCAATCATGTATCTGAAACGGAAGACTTTCATGAGATGGTTGTTTACAAGTAAAAAGACAACAATAGAGAAACTAAGGTATGATCGATTTTGCTAATTGTACTCAAGTAGATATCAGTAGAGAGTATCTGTAAATATGGGAGCTCTCATCACAACATTCGTCACAGAACAATGTGAATATGTTTAGAGAGAGCCAGCCTTAACAAAAATATTAACAGCAGTGGGTTCTTTTCAGGTTTGGTTCGACTTTATTGATTGTCAGTAGATAATGCAGGGTTTGGTTTGACTCTGTAACTCTTTTCTTTCGTGATAAAAAATTTAGAAGTGATGGAAGTATTGCCTTTATTTTCATTTGCTTGAAATAGTTTCATTACATTGCATGGCCTTTTATCTAAACTCAGTTGAGGGAGCTGAAACTTTCATATTCGAGGTCATTACTGTTTAAATGCTAGATTCATTAGAATAGTCTCTTGGGTGTTACAAGGCTGCATTTCCACAGATTGTAGAACCTAATTTAACAGACTACTGGTTTCCAAAAAATCAATATTTATTTTTATTCTTGCAGGAGCAGTAGACAATTTTTACTTTCCATGTTTACTATAACAAGTCAGAAAGTCCTTGCAAAATCTCATTCTGAAAAGAGGCTACTGTTTAAAAATCAAAACATTTTAAAGCAAAATGTTGTCTTCAGTAAGTATATGTTTGTATTGCAGGTCTGTGGGTCCAGCGAGACCTTCCAGTTCATCTGAGCCTAATCATGTTCATACCACGTCTCTCGGTAAAAATCTCATCATGAAGTCACAAAATACAAACATACAGAAAGTGAGTCCCTAAATAGTATTAAAAAAAAAGGGGGGGGGAGGATGTGGGTGAGGAGGAAGACCCTGTATTATATATTTTGGATCTCATTCAAGTATTCAAGTAATTTATTATAACACAATTATTACATGATATTAATTTCATGTAGAGCTAGCAATATGTAAAATGGGGAGAAGACATAGGCTTCAAAAAAACATTTGTGGCTTCCAAGTTTTAGACAGGCGGAGATGTCAAGTGGAGAGAAGAAATAGTTTAGTCTCCAGGACAGAGCTATTGACTTTCAGCAGAACACGACGTCTGCCTGGTGAAGGATTCGTTCTTGAGTAGGCCTCTGGAAGCTGTTAATTGCTTCTCTGGTTGCAGAGGTGTTGAAGGTAGATGAAAGCAGGGGTAGAAGAGAAAAGCAAGTGAGTAACAGATTTTAAAGTTGCTCGTGTCAGCTCTTGAAGTTTATAACTTTTGGTTGGGGTTGTTTTTATAGAGAGATGGTCCCAGACGACCGTTGCCGTATCAGATCATTGACATCAGTAACCCTGTGAAGACACACGATTTGCCACGGTTAAAAACACCGCAGCGAGTCTTACCACCCCTTCCCCATCTGCCGTGTCACCAAGCTGTGCCTGAAAGACCCTTGCCAGCTAACCCTTCACTGAGGTTCACCCAGGTAACCATTGATTTTCTTCTTCTTCTTCTTCTATTTAATATTTAGTGTGTTAGTATCTGCATGTCATGAAGAGTAATGAAGTGTTCTCTCATCTTTCATATCGGTCTTTTTATACATTATTTCCTTTAGACTTTGTACAAGTTTAGGAAATGTGGTGTAGATATATTGGTTTATGCCAACTGAGGCTGTAATCCTAAAATTTAGGATCCTGAACCCTCTCTTCACCACTCAGAAGGCACAAGAGTGTAAGCAAGCCCCGTATTACAGGCAAACACAGGCTCATTTGCCAGCTGCCCAACCGGAGGGGAAACTGTATGGTTTGTTAGCAAGGTGCCAAATACAGCGATATAGTTTAGGAAGTCAACTTGCAGATGTCTTGTGCAAGAGCAAAAGGTACATTAGCTTGATGTGCTTCTCTTCTGCCAAGGGGTCTATGAATTGCATATTATTTTTTTTCCAGAACACAGACCTGAATAGCAGACTTGTAATTACCCACACTATTTCACATAGACATAGAGTTCATTGCAATGTTTAAATAGAGCTGGCAACACTTTTTCTGTAACAAGATACATCTCAAGGCAATATTCAGGGTAGATAAGTTGTCTGCGCAGTGGTCTATATTAAGTTGTCCCTTTTCTTGTCACCAGCTTCTCTCTTCTGGTTGTATTTGAAGCGTGACAGTGTCTAAGCAAAGGAATCAGGCACCCAGCTATTTCTGTTTAGTTGACATCATGCTATTCTGGATATAGTACAAGATTAAAATGAAGTGAATGTCATTATCACCAAGCTATCTTAAATGAGCATCACGTTGATTTGGATGCACATACTGAAAATCCATCCTCGAATAGCTGTGTCGTGAGTGATTGTGCCTGAACCTACTGGGATGTCCAAGGACAGAGCACCTTCTTCCCACAGCAACCCTGTGAGCTATCCTGAGACTCATTCCCAATGATTTATAGGAAGATGTGGCTGTGAGAAACAGTCACTGCAGTGTGGTGCTTTTAAAAGCAGTTGTAAAAATAACACAGAAAGGGATGAGACACTGCTGAGCTGCCACGGCACCGTGCTCACGTATTATGACAGCAGAAAAAAGTGTGTCTAGTTTTAATTTTGTCTGAGTCTGAACACTGAATCACTCAGGTTAGACAAACTTTTATAAGTGTTCAAGCTTTTTCTTCTTCCCTTTTCCATCTTCCTAGTCATCTATTTTCCTTTTCAGGGGAATGGGAAATACTGATTCTTTCTAACATCAATTATGGAAGAAATCTGAAGTAGCATTGGTTTGTGTTGCTTTTGTCTTTAGCCCCAGTGGTTTAGTGGTTTATTTTCTTGCATTCCTTAAAACATTCTGCATATTTCAGTGGTCAAAGTTAAGATTTTAAGTCAAAGTGCTTTTGTCTTTCTTAATCAGCTGGTTCCATTAAAAAAAACAACCCAAAACAAACCAAACAAAATTTCTTCTATTTCTTCTTATCTAGCAACTTATAAGATCATGCTGTCTCCCACTAGCAGGAGATAGATGGAGGAAAGGCTTTCCAAGAAAAAGTAACCTTTTCTCATTCTGAAGGTGCACCTGTATCTGCCCCAGCCTGTCATCAGAGATGACAGCAGCCTGATGCACCACAACAAATCATGTTCTTCAGTGCCGTCCCCTTCAAATCCCACAGAAAGTGCAAGGTAGAATACCAGGTCTCTACTACTGTCATTACCAAAGACTGACAGATCTGAAACTGCCAAAAAGCTTTTCAGTCTGGCAGATGGTTCCTCCATCAAGCAAAATATTGCTGTTTTCAATTTTCAGTTGCTGCATGAAACAGAAGGAGGACAAAGAAGGGATCAACTCAAGGCAACCTAGTGAATAAATAAGAGTTACTTCTTTCTAAATGTCCATAACCTCAGTTCAAGGTTGTCAGAAATAGCTACTTTTTATATCCTAGGGACACAGAAAATGCTGTATGGGAAGGAAAGTTTTTCTTCTGAAGTTAACTCTCTCAAAGCTTGGAAGAACTAAATAAACTTAAGAACAGTTTGGGTCTAGTTAATATAGGTGTTACTTTAATGTATTGCTTCAGCACTCTCTTGGAAGTGCATCCATAAGGTCATCAAGAGGAAGCACTTTAAAAATCATTGCTACATTCATAATCTCATCCAGATGCTCAGTACTGCAGCACAGTGCTGAAGAGCATCCAAAACTGTTCAGTCTTTCTATGGCTTCACAACTTGGTCTTGTCTCTCCCTCAGGGTTATATTTATAGTACCATTGCTATCCTTACGTGGATGTTTCTTCTGGAGTAAGAATTCATTTGGCTTAGGCATCAAAGATTATATTAATGCTCAGCCGTGAGAAGATGCTCACTGCACAGCTGAAGACCTGTTCTAGACCAGCTAGACATGTGGATTAGCCATTTCAGCCAGCTTCCCCTGCCTCGAGGGGGAAAAACACAAAGGAAAGGGTCCCATCAATACTCTGAGCATCTCAGAAAGTCCTTCTTTCCCTACTTCAAGGTGTTGCAGGCGGTGACTGGACATAGGACACAGCTAATAAACACAAAGATCTAAACAAAGATCATTTTTCTCTTGTTTTGTTCATTCATGCTTACCAGTTCTTAAGTTCTTCAGACCTTTGTTTTTCCAGACTGGCCTTTGTTCCTCCAGACTGCTGAGCCTGGATCCCTTCCTCTTCCCAGTTACGGCACATAAGCATCCTGCCAATTGACGAGTAAATACAAATCATGCAATAACAATTAGGGACTCATCAGCATACAGCTGAATGCTCGTATGATCAGACTAATTTGTGTGATTAATCATGTAAAAGTACTTGAGGGAAAAGGCCACTTCTGTGAGGCAATCAGGGGAATAAAGGCTTTATGGTGTTCAAAGATGCACTATTTGTTTGCTGTATTTATAATGCTAATGGCTTTACATTTCATATGACCTTTTTTTTAAATACTGTCACACTCGAGGTGATGATACTTATACTCTCCCATGTAACAAACATCATGCCTTTTAAAAAATTATTATAGAATTAACTTAAATAATTTATATTTACTGTAGAGTTAATTCAGTTATTTAAAAAGTATCAGTTACTTCTGTGAACTAATTTGTTACAAATTGGCATATTTTACTTTAAAACATATATACGAAGATTTCATTGTGTAAGAAATTTAACACACAAAATACCCTTTGGTTAAGTAGTCCTGATGGTAAGATTTCTTCTCTTAATGGTTTCAGGGTTCTAGTTCTGTGTCATGGGAAATATTCGAAAGAGCTTCCTTACAGGTGTTTAATTAAGGTCTGTGACTTTCAACAGGGTACCCCTGTGAGACAAAGCTACGTAGAGTGTTTACGCACATGCTGTTTACTTCATCATTTGCCAGGTCTCATCATTTCAAGAATAATTGCAATTTTTTTTTTTTCCATAAAGACAGGACTCACAGACAAGCTTCTGTTAGCAAAATGTGTTTCTCTGGTTTTACAGTGTAAGAAGTTCTTCTAGATGACAGTTGAGCCTAACTTTTATATGGAATGAGATATTTGGCAACAAGTTAAAATAAGAAAAAAACTTTTCATGTTGCTATTTCTTATTCACTCAAGACATACCACTTGTTATATCAATAGTGAAAAAGGAAAGGAGCATTGTATATAGGCTTAAAATGTAGTTTGTTGTAAATTTGAAATGTCTACATACGAGGTTTACTGAAGCTCCATATTGTCTTTTTGCTCAAAATGCCTACTGATAGCCAACCTGCATTTTCTTCTTGAAAGAGCAAACATTTGCCATGAAAAGTAAGAAGACAAAGGGATGCTCAAAACAAATAATGAAAAGTTTTCCTTTATTCATGAGCAATTTGTGCCTCTGCTTATAAGCTCTTCTTGCTTCTTTTTGGGCAACTTTAGTAAAGATAGTTATTGCATACTAATGGTAAAGAATTGCAAAGGAAAAGCATGACTGTGCACTTCAAATTATAGCAGGATCTGAAGTGAGTTTTTGGCTATATTAGAGAGATTTTGTACGCCCTGATCAAGTCACTTAATCTATCCCAGTTCCTCCTAATGAAGACCACAAACAGATAGGTTACCATGTTTGCAGTGTTTTGAGGACCACACAGAAGAGACATTAGCTCATGCCTGACAGCAGATGACTTCTGTTCTTTATTAATGAATCATTTAATTCCACAGAATGAAAGCACAGCAGCATCTCAAAAAAGAATTCCACAGATGCTACCAATTCTAACTAGACTCGAGCAGTTTATGTCTGTAGTCATCTGAGTTTGCATTTTAAAATCTTTTCTAGTATTTCCATGTTTTTATATAATTCTTTTTAGAGTTTTATATAGTCAATCTATGTTTTCTTAATCACCAACTCCAGTATAGATGCACCCAGTATTTCTGGAGTAGAGAATCAAAAGAAACATAATTGTCAGAATATAATATTAAAACATTGTTTTATAATTAACAGGGTTTTACATTTAAAATAAGTGATATCTTACTCATTTAAATTTATCTGGCCACAATTACACTGAGCTCATCTTCAATTTAACTCAATTGTTGCTGAGTTAAATATGTTATCTGAGTGCCAAAGTTTAGTATGTTTATTTTCTAAGATGTTTATGTTTTATAATAGGAAACCCACAAACCAAACCCTCCTCGGAAGCCTCTTCCAGCAGACCCTCTGACCAAAGCACGCTATAACAGCGGGGGTACAGCAGTGCTCGGGCACAAAAAAGCTCTGCCTCATGTCACTCCCATAAGGTTAGTTTTCCTCATTAAAATGCCTTCGTTATTAGCATTTTGTTCAATTATAGGTCTTAAGTGTCTTGAGTAACTATGCTCTGCTGTAACTATTGCTCAGAGCTACACAACAACCATTTTCTAGTGGTTTGTATAAAAACACACAGTGTCAGATTGATTCCCACTGGGCACAACTGTACCACACAAATACAACAATATGAAGGTTGGGCTGTAAGCATCTGACTGTGTGTATAGAAGAACTGCCCGATAAATAGTAACTCCTCATTTTGAGAGGAATTGTAAGCACCAATTTCAAGAGAAACAAAGTTCTCAGAGAAAAAAAATTTAAAAATCTCTTTGTATTATCTAAACATAATATTCAAAACATTCAGAAAGTACATAAATTGTACAATTCCAGAAGAGGATGTTGAAAAAACATCACCTGGAAGTGAAATAACTCTACCCAGTGTTAATGTGCACACTCACATGATGTTAATGTGCACACTCACCCAATGTTCTTCAGTTTCCTACAAATAAAATGTGAGCTCCAAGGAAGATTAAAAAGTAGTATTCTAAGCTAGAGGAATTTCACTTAGCACTGCTCAGAAAAATTAAAAATAGAATCAAGTTAATTTCCTAATCCTTTTGTTAAAAAGATTGCAAGAGCAAATTTTGGGTAAGCTCCTGGCTGTCCATTCTAGTAAGACATTCTGAAGGTACTAATATCTCAGGCTAATGGGACTTGGCTATATAGTAAGGTAGAATCATAGAGTGATTTGGGTTGGAAGGGACCTTAAAGGACCAGCTGCCATGGGCAAGGACACCTCCCACTAGAGGTGGGATCAGATCTCTTCCCAGTATGAGAGTCCCATGCTACATGTCTAAAATCAACTTTGATAACTCCAGAAGGTTTTACCATTTATCTTCGTGCTTCAAGCATGATGCTGGCAGTGAGAACTAACCGAAGTTTACTTTCTCTTAATTAATCTTTCCTTTCTTTCTGACAGACCTGCTCCTACGCATCCACCACAGGTACCCAGGTCCAGCAATGCTGCTGATGTGAAATGACATGGACACCTTTATTTTTAAAAAAAAAGTGAAGACAGAAGTTTGCACTATCTTTAAACTCTAGCTGGAGTTCATTTTTATGACAATACTTAGAATTTTTAATGTTTAATACAGCATTATTTTAAGAATTCTGAGCTACTGCCTTTGGTGCTGTGCTGTGCTATGGTGCTCTGTATACTTGCTCAGGTACTTGTAAATTATTAATTTATGTTGAATATTTATTACAGTGCAGTGCACTGTAGTAGATATTTTTACCATAGCTGAGTTTTCCTAAGAAAGGAAGCCTTTTTTGTAATATTTCATTGAACTTGAATAATTCTGCTCTATTGGTCCTATGTAGAGTTTTTAGTTTTGATCTGTTCTTCAAGGAGTACTGATACTCATAGAAAAATCAAATGTATAAGCAACTCAATCTCAATGGTTCATAACAAACTTTTGAATAAGTATGTCAGGGTTAAGAAAAAAATATCTTCTGGAACATGGTGAAACGCCTGATATCTGCAGAGATGTGTAACACACGTGTTTAACCAAAGTATCACTCAGTGGTAGCAGTTGTACTGTAATTTCAGCTTTCACGTTACTGTTTGAAATCGTGGGGAAATCTGTGCTGAAAGAGGACGCGTTCATTTTGGACAAGTTCTCTTACTGAAGAAGTACTGTATATCATGAAACTGTATTTTTTTAAAACCTCATTTTTCCTCAAACACAGTTTATGCGTTAGTATGTATTAATGCAGATATCGAGCCTTCCAGCGTCATTACCTTTTCGATGCTTTGGTAATTAAATTCCACTTGTACTGTGTCAGGCAGAACCATCTCACTATGTTGCATAGCCCTCCTGTTCAGACTGACAATACGTCACACCTAGGGGGTTGGGAAAAGCCACAAAGCATTACAAAGAAGCACATTTTAAGAACCAACTATTATACTTAGTTCTTCTGCCTCATCGCTCTGCTTATCAACTGTATTTCACATATTTACTACTGTTTTGTATTTAACTTCTAAAATATTGTTCTCTGGGTTTCTTAATTTTCCAATCAAAATATGTATTTTAATACACAGACTTTGGTTATCCTAAGACGTGGGAAAAAAAAAAATACATCTCTTTATTATGTGGTAGCATTACATCTGATCTCTTCTGTACCTTGGCAGTAGCACTGCTGCATACAGTTGTTTCAACGATGCTGTAATAAAACAGTTTTCAAATACCAGTTGAAACAGGAGAAGGAACTATAACCTTCTATAGGTTCGTTTCCTCACTGCTTGTACTTTTTGTTTCTTTAAGCAAAAATAAAAGCATTGATAGAAACTTGGATCTCATTTTAGTAAGTGTTAAGTCTGTTTATTTACCCAGTTATTCCCAATTCCATTCAATCTCCATGACTCTGACATGATGTTAAGCAGCACTGGTCGCAGTATCAACCCCCGAGGAGCGCCATTAATCTCTGGCTTCCGCTTGGACGTCAAAGCCATTGGATGCAGCCATCTAGCCAATTCCTGATCCACCGAGTGGTCCATCCATGAAACGGATGCCTAAGAAAGCCCACCGAGTCATTCCTCGTGGGTGAGGTGCAAACTGAGCAGCAGGATCCTGGAGGCAAAAGGACATCATTAATGTAATACCTTTTACTATCTCTAACAACTCATCAAGAGAGAGAGGAAAAGCTAAAAAAATATGTTAAGACAAGCAGTGAATTAAGCAGATTACTAAGCAGAAAAGTATGTCAAATTTATTCACTTTTAACACTTTTCTAAAACAAGCAGCTGAGCATATTTATCCAGCATATCCAGACATGGGATGCAGTTTTACAGCTTAGAGTGCATGATTAGATGTCCACATTATCTGACAGAGTTACCACCTTACGTTAGACATGCCTGAAGCTAGAGATTTCTAGGCATTTCAGAAAAAAAACCTGTAATTCCTTATCTAAAACAAGGCCAAGCAAACCTGAACATCGTGCAAAAATGACTACCATTACTTGAAACCAACGCAAGACAGTTACGGCAAACTACAAGCTGATTTTTTTTTCACAGTAAAACTGACTAGTAGGTGCAATCTATACAACAGTCATGTAATTTGGAATCCTTTCAGTTAGTAGATACGCAAATGTATTTCTACATATTCAGATGCTAAATACTACAGGCAAGAGAAAGATCTGTAGCTTTTACAGGGGAGAAAAAACAAAACAAAACTCAAGCTATCAAGCTTCTTTTGTTTTGGTGCAATTTTGTTCCCCAGGATATGAGTAGTGACTGACTGTGTGATGTTTTCATACCAGATTAGCATCCTTATGATTAGACATGCAGAAGTCACATAAAAAATCCCGTGGTAAAAAACAGATGAATGGTTTTACATTCTAAAGGACAATGTCCATGAACAAATTCCCACGAGATACAGAAGGATGTGAAATTTAACATTTGCTACTCTGCGGTAACTGCTCGGGGTATGGACCTGTATTATCTGGTGACAAAGAAGTGCTGTCAGCACAGGCTTTAAGTCCTGTCATAATACATTCATCTATCTCTGTGCTCAACAAACTTTAACTTTTAAACCATCCTTCAAAATTAAGATACATCTCCCTTTAAATCCTTGGGTTTTTATAGTGCTCAATTTACCTTGAACAGACCGTGCTGCTGTCTACAGCTCCTGACTTCTTCTTCCATACACGTATTTCAGCCTCAACCCACGCAACACGAGACACTGGTACAGACGAGTCCCCTCTCCAGGGGTGAGGCAAGGACACAGCGAACTCTCCCCAAAGTCCTGCCTGACAATGCTGCAATTATGCTCATCAGTAGAACAGTAAGTACAAAATACCTGCAAAGAAAATGAATAGATATGTAGTAAACAAAAAGAAAATTGCATATTTACCCTCTTTCTCCCCATCAAATCTCTCAATTTTAGTATTCCGAGAGTTTTTTTTGAGAGCTATCAATTATCAGAGTAGCAAGATTGGTTTTTTATTTTTTTTTTCATTTCCTGGAGTATTTTGAGAGCTTTTCTGAAAATCTAAGAAAGGGAACAGATACATAGCTTTTTTTTGTTTTCTTAGTTTCAACTCTGATTTCTTCTGATCATTTGAGTATACAATACTATTTCTCTTTTATTTACTTCCAGTCAAATAACAGTGGTTTTTAACTTAACTATAAATTACCATGTGGCAGTTAACAAATTCACTCTTTATCCTAGAAGCATTCTCCAAACACACAATTTTCTGAACTCAGTGATGGTAAAACTCATTCTGCACACACAAACCATCCTTCCAGCTAACTCTGGCATACATTACTGACAGTCAAAGGTGCCCCGTACGTTACAAGCAACTGCCCTTTTCACATAAGCGATTTAAGAGAGAAGCATCAAAACCCCAGAGCATATTGAGATAAAGTTTTGAACCCTTGGAATTCAGTGCATTTGGAAATCAAATACCCACTTCCATCATCACGAAAAAGGTCTGACTCTTTTCCATTACCCTCTTTCTTGTTGTTTTCCTCCTCCTTTTTGAAGCAACATGCAGGTATTGTGTCTGTGCAAACGAACAATAAATGTCTAACCCTTTGCTACATGGCTAATTTTTACATACCTATATGTATATCCTTTAACTTTGTTATGAATCCACAACTTTCTTGTGCATAGTATCAGCACAGGAATAATTTTCTATATTTTTAAACATAACATTAGAAAGTGTTTCCTATGACTGTAAACAACCAAACTAAGAGAAGGAAGAGAAATATTTTAAAAACACTTTAAGGCAGGCTATCTAAAAATACAAGCACATCCTTCATATGAAAAGGTGCCAATACTTTTACCAATACAATGAGTTTTAACTTACACGGGCATTTCTAGTAGATTCTTCCACTTCAAGGTGCTTCAAGCAAATGCAATCTGGTAATTCCACAGCTAAATTTTCTGTTCCTATCTCTCACTAAATACATTCTAAATTATATTTGGTGTTTTGCCTATGTAATCACCCAAATGGTTAAGAAAATACCAGAGTCTCCTCAACATAAAATCCAACATGCTATGAGAACAGGGTGCATACGTTCTCACTGCTTCAGGTATATATATAAAAAAAAATAAAAATACTATGCCATAGATGGCCTTTTTCTTGTAGGAACATTTCACTGGCATCTCACTGGTATTTATATACATGTAGATACTCCCAGGATATTTTCCTTCCATTAAAGAGAACCATGAGCCAGAATTACCTTGGGGCAAGCACACCAGATGGGTCACTTTGCAAGATTTTAAGTACATGGCGCTGAATGGCCTGGCATGAGCTGCATTTCAGCTGTGCACGAGCACGTCAGGGATTTTAAATAGCATCCAGCTCTCTGCCCTGCAGGTTTTGGCAAATTTGCAAGAGTGGGAGAATCATCACCTGCAGACCCCTTCCATTGCAGAAAAGGTAAACAATGTGTACATACTACTACTTTTATTTTACATGATTTACACACGAATGAACCTGTGGGGAAAAAATAAATACCTGGTTATGCTATATATTAGATGGTGCTTTACTTGGAGGCAAGGACTGCATTTTTTTAAAGAATGCGATTTAATTTTGCATTTTTCCACTCTTTACTTTGAAATCCTGGTGCTCCTTGATATAAAGACATCTAAGACTACTTTTTAAGCCCCCAAAACACAAAAACCTTACCTTATGGCATGCCTGACTTGACTTGACCACCCTTTTTGATCACAGGCAGCAGTGTCACAGATGCCCACTGTCAGCACAAGGACCGCAGAATCCTGCATCCTGGCTCTGTCGCAGCCAGGAAGACTCTTCTGACTCCCTCCTAATTGCCGTCACCCAGTCCAATCCTCTGTGCCTGCCCTTCCCAGTTCCCAGGAGGCAGGTTTCCAATCTCACTCATCCTCCTGAAGGAGAAAGAGTGCTAGAAATATTTTCCAATTTTAAAATTGCCTAATAAAAGAATTAAAAACAAAACAACAACAACAACAACAACAAAAAAAAAAACACAATGAAAGCATATCCTAGAAATACGGTTCTTTTCCCTTCTTCTAAAGCAGAGAGTAAAGTAATAACACAAGGAGATACTGGTCTATTTCCCAGTAATGTAACATGTTTCTGCAACAATTTCAGAAGCTCTCTTCTTATAAAGTATTGAAGTAACTTAGGGAATTGTTTTTTTAGTTGTATTTTAATTTCCACTTTCAATTTTCAGTAGCATTTTTTGATGAATGTATTTTTGTTCTGGCAACTTGTCCACATCATGGCTTACAGCAATGATGCACTGAGGACTGGTAGGATAAGCACCTGTGGGAAAATCATAGAAAACAAGAAGTAAAGAGAAAGCCACATGGCATTTTTCAATATAACAAAATATAAAAAATACTGATTAGGCTTTATCACAGTTCTTTATTCTTCTTGGAGCAAACTTTGTATTTTGACATATAGTCAATTTTAAGTTTGTACAAGTTATTCCTTGGGTGCTGTGTAGAATGGCCATTGCAAAGCAAAGAAAAGCAAGAACAAAGAGAGCACTATAACATTCCATTTTACAAACCGAGAAGAATTACAATGCAACAAAAATAATGTTTTAAATACCAGTCCGTGCATATTTCATGCTATAAACATGCAGACGATCACCAAATACTAGCTGTGGTTAAGATGAGATAACATATAATTTCTATACCCTGTTCTTAAAGTTTACAGTGTCCTATTACCTTCTAAGCAGTCCCCGCACTGTGAAAATGTAATGCTATGTGTTCCTCACCAATCTACAGGAATTAACCACCTTTTTCTGAGTAGAACTGAACAGGGGCAATTCATTTTCACCTTCCCATACATGCCACTGTCAAAAGACCTCAAGTCATTTCTATCAGGTTATTTTAATACTAAAGTTGCAAATTTCTTTTCAATTCTGAAAGCCAAAAGCTAAAATATATATTTTTTTCTTTTTTATTACAAAGATACATCACGTTAGTTGAAGCTTAATATGCTTTCTTGAAAGAATATTAGATGCCCTGACACCTTGAACATACTGTTCGCTTCTAGAGCTGAAGCTACACAAACACTGTGCTCATGGTTTGAAGGAAAGAAGCACCTCCTTGGAAAATTTAAGGATTAGTATTAACAAGGTTGGGTAACAAATGCTAATTTTCTGTTTACTAAAGGGACAATCATGAAAGTAAAAAAGCATTTGAGGAGGAGAGGGAAGCAGTAGAGAAGAAGAAAAAAAAAAAATCAGCATTAAATTCCAGCAGCTTAAATACAGTTTGTGATATCCCCAGGGGAATGCCAAAAAGTATGTTTGTTTATTTGAATTTCTTGCTCTACATCTAACTGTATGTGAGGGGGTTTTGGTTTTGTTATAAGAAGACAGTGACTCTAAATCCCATAGAAACACTTAAATACAGGAGAACATGCAAAGGAGGAGGCTGAGCTCCACAATTTAATGAGTGCCAAGGACCCAGAAAACTAAATACTAGTGTAGAAGAGGCAAGTCATAGCATTTAACTGAAGTCCAGTATTCATATTTTCACTTTATGGTGGAAAATAACCAAAGTTGTCTGAGTCACCCATCTCTGAGCTGGAAAATAGGGAAATAGTTTTCTCTTCCAGTCTTTTAATAAATTGACCAAGCTCCAAACAAACAAAAATCATAAAAAATGGAGAAGGAAATAAGTTTAAAAGAATAAACCCAGAACCAAAAAATCAATATATAGAAATTATTCATATCCACTTTGTGAAAACTTCCAGTCTTCCAGGAGCCCTTTACAATGCTGATAGACCAAACCAACAGCATATTCCCTTTATCAATAAAAAAGAGAGAGAAAGTTGTGTTTACTTTAGCTATCTCATTTTTCACAACAGTTTTTCCTTCACTTTCCAGCAGCAACAGAACAAGCTCTCCATTATCATGTACTGCTGATACCTCTAGGTTTGATGAAGAGCACTTTAGAGGAGTTATGTTACATTACCTGCCACGTGCCGAAATGCTTTCAAAGTGCCCAGCCCTAGACATGACTGCAGACTTGGAAGAGAAGCATAATAATCAATACTTTGCAGAATCAAACATTAGAAATAAGATCCAAAAAAATACAGGAGGAAACAATCCCAACTGTTGCAGCTGCAGAACTTTCTGGGAACTTTCTCCCAGGGTCCAAGAAGGAGCAGATACTGAAACAGTAACCCCAAATTCCCTTTGAAAGGTATAGAAACATAGAATCATAGTGTGCAGCTTGGTTTGGAAGGGACCTTAAAGGTCATCCAGTTCCACCCCCTGCCCTGGGCAGGGACACCTCCCACCAGACCAGGTTGCTCCAAGCCCCATCCAGCCTGGCCTTGAACCCCTCCAGGGATGGGGCAGCCACAGCTTCTCTGGGAAACCTGTTCCAGGCTCTCACCACCCTCACAGCAAAGAAGTTCTTTCTAATATCTAATCTAAATCTCCCCTCTTTCAGTTTAAAACTGTTCCCCCTCATCCGATGGCTCCCATCCCCGATGAAGAGTCCCTCCCCAGCTTTCCTGGAGCCCCTATAGGGACTGGAAGGGGCTCCAAGGTCTCCCCGGAGCCTTCTCTTCTCCAGGCTGAACACCTCCAACTCCCTCACCCTGTCCTCACAGCAGAGGGGCTCCAGCTCTTGGATCAACTCCGTGGGCCTCCTCTGGACCTAATCTAACAGGTCCTTGCCCTTGTTGTGCTGAGGATTCCAAAGCAGGACAGGAGAGTAGAGGAGCAGAATTCCTCCGCTTTCCCTGCTGGCTATGCTGCTGGGGAGGCAGCCCAGGATGTGGGGGACTTCTGGACCGTAAGCACATGTTGCCAGCTCATGATGAGCTTCTCATCCACCAAAACCCCCAAGTCCCTCTCCTTGGGGCTGCTCTTGTCATGTATAATCAATATTTTATATCAGTTTAATCCAGGGTTGCTGGTGATGGGCATCAAAGCATGGACTAAGGTTTTAAGAAAGCATCAAATACCAAAGCACTGTAATACCCTCGTTGCCCCTTACAGCCCACACAAGGATACAACACAGAGTCATTAGACTGGGACAGAAAACATTAATTTCATTTTGGCAGTAAGTAAAGCCTAGTAACTTGGAAACTGCATCAAACAGATGGTCTGAAAGAATTTTTAGGTAATGCTCAAGTCATCTGCATGAGACTTCCATATTTAGATAATAACATAGGTCAGGAACAGCTGCAAAAATTAATCAAACTTCTTGCTCATCACTAGCGTAAACTTGAAGTGCATTAGGAAAGTGTCAAAAATTCATTAAAGGAATAGATTCAGTGCTTACAATTCTTTTCCCTAAAAATATATTTTGTGTAAATTTTGGATCATTCCTTCCTTTGCAATTATTTTCAACTTATTACCTTAAATTCCTAACCTAAATTAAAGAAAAATAACAGCCCTGAAGACAGAAAAATCCTCCAGAATCACTAGAGTAGAGAGATTACATAAAATTCCAATATTCTCAAGCATCTGGTAAGACATAACAAGCTACACAACAATAGCTTAAATGTGATTTGTTTGATTTTTAGCCTTCTGAAGCCTGCATTTCCCCTCTCAGGCATGGGTAGATTTTGCTATTCAGTTCTCTTAAAGAAAGCCTGTACAGTCCTGTCCCTTCCACATCCAGTATATCTCTTCTTCATACATTCCCCTTTATCATTTTGGGGTCTTTTTTCTATTTTTCATTCCTTCTTTTTGTATCCTCTTTGTGCCCTGTTGTCTTTTGACAGATTTACACCTCCCTTAGCCAATTCTATCTAAATCCTCTAGATGAATGAGCTTCTTTTTTCCTCCTTTTTTTCAGCAAGGCCTGTTTTTTGAGCATTATCTTTGGTTTTCCAAACCTCATGTCTTCATTCTGTGAACCTGCACCTGAACACCACCTCGGCACTGACTGTTTACTTTTCCCCCATCTGGAACATACTGAAGTTTCTGAAAACTGTAACAGAAACATTTTTTTTTAATGAGAGATCTGGTGGTTGCTGGAACTTTAACTTAACCTTACTCAATTCTTATTTCACCACTTCAGCCAGGGATTACTATTTCTTCTGTTCAAAAATCTTCATTATTCCAAAGCCAGTACTTTTCCCAGCATAAATTTCTAATCACATGTTCTTTAAATTGCTTGGGGATTTTTTTTTTTTGTGTGTGGATAAGATCTCCTTGAGGGCACAGTTAGTGCTAGCAGAAACTCATCCAAGTAAACATATTCACCATGTGACTCCTTTAGAACTGGTACAGCCACAAGTCCTCCACACCATGAGGACGAATCTTTCTATAGAAGTCTGGGAAGCAGCCAGAATGAAAATCAAAAGCAAAAACCAACTCTATCCTGGGTGACAGTACAATAACTGGAATCTTGGAATCCTTAAAATATACAAAATTGATTCAATAATTCTATTCATGATGAACAGAAACACTCTGCCTTGTTTGGAACATCTCTGAGAATCACACGCATTGCCACCCCTACTTTGGAGGTGCAGGCTTTCCTAGCCACTCCAGCCTCAAAACCAGCTTTTTTTCACTTTTCCCATTACCCGGCTCAAAAACAGGACACCGTCGCAGATGAGGCCCACAGTTCAAGTGACAGTCAGAACAACTCTGCCTTGTTTGGAAGATCTCTGGCAATCACCTGCATTGCCACCAGTGCTTTGGGCTTTTCCATTGAATTTGGTCGTCGTTTTTCAAATGACATTGATCTCCACTAGCAACCCGAAGTCAACCTAAGTGCAACAAGAAAATTAGCAAAAGCTTAAAGATAGGTTAATTCCCACTGCAATACTGTTCCTGGAGAGGATTTATCCTGCACCTTGCCCTTCCTCTTCAAACTCTCTCATATTTTGAGGAATAAACAACATTACTGCCCTCCATTCTTTGGAAACAGCATGAAAAAGTCAAGGCAAGTGCCTCTCAGCAGTTACCGCTAAACAGAAAGTTCCCTGAACTTCACCTCTCAAGACATGTTCACCCACAGCAGAACACACCCAGAGGCAATGCCTCCCAGAGAACTGCAGTTCCCAGTAAAGAACTTTTCCTTCCTTTTCCTTTAAAAGCATAGAACCATAAGCATGGATAGCATGCTGTACTGTACAGCATTGCAGAAAAATTAAGTAATAAGAAGTATATCATTATAAGCAACTTAGCCACAAGTTATACTAGTATAACAGATATCCTTCAGCATTAAAGCTATTAAAACCAAGGCTCTGGTAATCTATTGATGGCTCTCACAGTAGCAGTGGGTAAACTATGAGGGTGCTCGGCTCCATCCTGCCCTCCAGAGCTGGGACATTGCTCCATGCACCAAATCTCCATTTCACAGTTCACCTCCTCCTACTCTCCTCTAAAGAGAGTCTCCCTCAACCCAGGCTGCTGGCAGAAGTGCACAACAGTAGGCTTAGGTTACTGATGAGATCCGAAACAACTCACAGATCCCAAACAAGATGACTCTGGGAAGAAAGGAGATTTATAAGGGGAGAAAAAGACCCAACCTCACCCTCAGTTCTATAAAAAAGTATACACAGTATACAAGTTTTGAGTAATACATATACCATTATAACATACCCGTATTATCCTTACTATCTTTAAGAAAACCATTATCCAACACATACCCAGTCTTCTCTTGTCCCTTGCTCTGTCTGCGCTCCTGCAGACGCCTCTATCAATCTGATTTTTCTTTTTCTTAATCTAAGCTTGTTTTACAGGTCATCAATTTAATTTCTAAGTGCTTTGGGTTCTCCACTATTCTCAATTAGAATAACATTCTATCCATCAGTCCTTATCTCAGCTTTTCATTTAGCCTCCCAGCAGTCTTGATCAGAGCTTTTCAACACCTTATCAACTGCAACCACGTTGAGCAATTATACCACCCATTTGCTAAAATCTACTGAGCCCTTACTAAATATGATCAATTTTGTTTGCTAATGCACATTTGTGTGTCCCTAAAATGTGAAACCAAAACCAGGCAATCCTGTCTATCTCCTGTTTCACGGAAGCCTGCAAATAAAACACGATATTCTGTTAAAACTAAAAGTGTACAATTGTAAGCAAGAAATGCTCCCTAATGCATCCCTATTCCAAGAGAGACAATCTGTGGCTCTGAAAAGAGGTTCTTTTTCTTTGGGTAAATTCTTAAAACACCCTTTTCATACTTAAAAGGCAAAAGCATTTAAGCCTCTCAAGAGGTTCATTACTGCATTTCTATACCACCTGTTGCTGGAGCTCAGAGGCTCTCTAAAATCAAACCGGCAGATCGGTCTCCAATAGTTCTACACATGCTTCAGTAAAGGTGAGTTTGTATGCCTGGAACAGCTTTCATCAGCTGTTCAATGTCTCCAGCAGCTCTCTGGTCAAGCATTTTTTCCCACACGATTGGTAAGATCTTAAACTCCACCCCTTTTCTTCAGTGAACATCCCAAACTGCCTTAATCATCGGATCATAGAAACTGGCAGGAACCTCAGGAGGGCCCTAGTCCCACTGCTGCTCAAAGCAGGGTCAGCTCTGAAGTCAGACCAGGTACCTCAGGGATTTATCTAGTTCAGTCTTGAAAACTTCTAGGGATGAAGATGGGGCACAACCTCTCTGGATTATCCATTCCAGAGAACTCTGGGCAGAGTCTGCACAGTGAGGATATTTTTCTCACATCCAGCCAGGAAACCTTCTTCCTTGAGTTCATATCTGTTGTCACGTCATTGGTGGACTTGAAGCATCTACAGGATTAGACTGAAGGTGTCAGTGAAATGTAAAAGATTAGACTAACAAGGGTTTGTCTTGCATTTTCATCCTCCTTTCTCTCTTTCTATGGAATAGCGTGCTTCAGACACTCTCAGCATCCCTAACTGTACCAGCCACACCACTGCTTCTTAGATGATCCACTTCTTCCTTTAGTTTAAAATCTTTCTGGTTCTCAAAATCTTAAACCATAATAGGAAATGAAAATAGATACAATGAGTTTTGACCAGAACCTCAGAAATAAAAATACTGTTAAAGAACAGTATAACATTATAGCACTCTAGCTAAACAACTGTCTCATCAGTGATTAATCTTTACTTATTTTCTTAAATTATGAAAATATCAGATGATTGTGTAGATTTTCTTGAGATAGATGTCTTTTCCCCTTCTGTGCATTACAGTCAGACCCAAATCTGATTGGTGCTTAACTATCTGCATTTATTTCTCAGAGATTACAATTAACAAGACTGTAGGAATCTCAACTAATGAGTCTCCAATGTAGTGCCAAAGAACATTTCTGTGCCAATCACGTCAAAACCAAACCAAGTTCCAGTTACCAATAGTTGAAGTTTTCTGTTTATTTCTTTAGTTTCTAAATGAAAAATCATTTGCATTTATGCTTTTCCAAGTACCAGGATGTGTTAATCCCACTAGCAAGCGGACAAACTGTCATGGAAATAGCTACACTATGGGTAAATTCACATTAAAAGGCTTGTTCTGCATATATCAATGTATAACATGATTTAAAATACATTATACTGGCCTACCCTATCACTGACATAATAATTCTACACCTTATCAATACACTTACTAAATGTGTAATAGAAGTGGAAATAAAGCAAATTAGGCTGCCCATCATCCTCACACAGTCAATCATAGAGTCACAGTTCAGCTGACACTGCAGAAAATGGATTTTGGGGAAGAATTGCACATGGGGTCCATGAGACAGTGTTGAAAGCCTGTGATCTAACAAGCTGGCCAAGTGAGCAAAGGCAATTCCCACTGCAGATATTTACTCTAAAAAACATTATCTCAGCAAGTAAAAGCAACTGTCCTGTTTTACAATACCCTGTATGCACTGAACATCAAGTTGCACATGATTTTAGCTAGAAAAACTTAAATACACCCTGCACTCAGAAACATTGCAAACCCAGGCTCCTTTGAAAGAAACCAAGCAACTCTAAACCCTCCTGCACAATTTATCAAAATTCCATGCAGAACAGCACCGCTACATGTAGGGCATAAAGCTTCCCAGTAAAACCAGCACTGTTTACCAAATTAATGGGAAAATCAGCAGAAGGTAGTTGACAGATACATGAATGTTCCAAGGGAAAGACGTACAGAAGGTGTGTGGTTGTCCCTCCAGGTAAGTAAATAAGACAATACCCCAAGAACACGAGTTATTTATTAAAGAGTTCCAAGCTACAGTAAAGGAAAAATAACTTCTATGAATGATCACAGCCCACGGAAACAAAAGCCAAGACTGTCTCAACAAAAATCATCACAGGGAGCACAGGTTTTAAGCATATCATTGCTGGAGGCCAACAACAATTCCATCAGTCTCCCCACGATCATCAGTTCTGTGATTGCCAACCATCAGGGCTGAACAGGTATCAAACAACGCGGTAATCAGCACACCAGGATCTTTATGGACTTACAGTTTAACTAAGAAACATCTGCCAAATGCTAAAAGTAGTCTTTATGCTGAGGTTCTGTACTTGAAGCCATTGGACTACCAGTAGACGCACTTTAACACACAGGATGGAGGTGACATTCCGTGACAGCCTGGAAATTAGAGACATAATTACCCACCTACAAAACCCTGGACCTAAAATGACATAATTTGCATGCTCTAATCTACAGAAAATTCCTTAAATTCTGTAAATGAAGAGCAATGTCTAATGCAGATTAATTTAATTCAGATCTATCTCCCTCTTTCTTTGGCATTACGCTTTTAAACCAGGCTTCTGCACATCCACTCACCCAACCTGAGCTACTTCACTGCAGCTTTTTAATCCTGCAGTAAAAGGGACTTAAAAACTGACCTACAACAAACAGAAACTGGCATTTGACTACTTCCTGGATTTGCAGTGAAAATAGCATAATACTACTTTCAGAATACAAGGGAAGATAATCAGTAGGACGCACAGCACATCGATGTTACGGTGGTTCTCTGCTTTTGAATCTGGATAAATAGGTTTTCTTCAAGCTACTCCCTCACAAAACACTCATGAAGTAGAGAGGGCTGACACAGCAAAGGATGCCCGCTGATAATCCGTCAGTGCTTCCCCTCTTATGTGGAAGTCTGCTGGAGTTTAGCTTTGGATAGCCATTTTTAAATAAAGATATTAATTTTCTTTGATTTCTTTCTTTGCAAATCTAAGAATACATACATGGATTAGTGAAAGGAAAAAAGAGCACTATTGGTTAGAGCCAAGTACTTAAAGACCTCCAGTAATGCATAAAGCAAACACATAGAGCAAAAGTCTCCTCTTTAGACCCCATCTAAATGACATCGCTTCTGACCTGCAACATTCAACACTCAGAACTGAGGCAAAAGCAGGTTATCAAAGCCTTCCAGTTCCCCCAACAACAGGGACACGAAGGCACAGAGGGAAGACTGTGCTGGAGACTGCTCTGTTGCTGTGCGCTGTTACCCCTCAGCTGTGAGATACCAGTTCTCTGGTTGGAAATCACTGTAACCCCCAGAGAGTCTTGTGAGCAAACTCTGATCCACTTCAGTGCAAGCTCAACTAGCTCCAACCGTAGTCACTGGGTATTAAAGTGGCTTAAATTAAGCAGGTAAGAACCTGGGTCCTAGGAATGGGCTCAGGGAATGGTCACCTCCAGCCAGTGCTCTGAACGAGTAGTTAATTGTTTTCATCTTCCAACACCCATAGCAAAACCAGGAACATCTCACGCAACTGAAGATAAACATTAGCAAGATATTTTTTAACTGGGATCTAAACTAGATTATAAGTCACAATCTCCAGATATGAAAAAGTAATGACATAAAAAATACGTCACATATGTTAATATAAATTATTATATAATTCAAGATATACACAGTAATATTTGTATGTCATATAGTCTCTCTCTATCACATAGGAAATATATTCACACTATACCTGTCTTTTCCACTTCCATTCTTCTGTCTCTTTTTCCTTCAATTTTGCTTGCAGAGTAAGTTTTAGAAAAAAATTTGCAAATATAACAGCTAAGCCTGATCTGCAAGAAGATACACTGATAATTGAATTTTGAAAGTACAATAGCATACCGTTTAGAGAATTATAACATTATAATGGCAATTATAATGTAAATAGCATTCACATAACATTTCATAACACCTTTATTAAAACATTTAAATAATATTGTAATGCTATTTAACACTTCTAAATGTGTTCTTTCAGTCCAGAACATTTTCTTACCCTCCTTGAAGAATGTAAAAAACCTGTCTCTACACCGCTTACACTAACAGCTAATGGAATTGTTCTCCATTCATTGGTTCTCCTATAGAAAGTAAAGCACAGAGCATTTTTTTCCAAAAAGTTGTTGGCAGCATTAATTTTAACTGTATAGTATTAAGCTACCACTGGCAGACGATTAATCTTCACGTTTTGTGATACAATGTTTTGTTACCTTTCAGTTCGCAGTTCACCTGCTCCAACAACAGGACCCATATTGTGATTTTCAGTGAGCTGTGTTTCACGTAATATATTATTCAAAGTTGTGATAAGATCTGATAACATTCACATGACAAAGTATTTCAGATAGGGTCTCTGAAGACTGTGAATAGGCTTCAGAGTTTGTCTCAAAGTCCCTTCCCACTGCAGAGAGGCTGGAACTTGATGATCTTCAAAGGTCCCTTCCAACCCAAACCATTCTGTGATTCTATAATTCTAAGAAAGAAAATAGGATTGAATTAAGTGTTTGTATCTTTTTGTTTGCCAATTATTTTTAATTTATTTTTCTTAAAGAGAAAGCAGAGTTTATGTTTTAATTTTGCATTTTTACAGTTCTTTGTGTTCATTAGTAGGCAACCCAAAGCAAATATTTTTAGGTATAAATACCCAGAATCATGCAGGGAGGCCCCTTAACAGCCATACTGCGTATGAAGAGAGGAAATAAGGACAATGAAGGCTTAAAGAAACAAGTTGCAAAACCAAAATATGACAAACAAACCTAGAGGCAAGGGCAAAACAAAAGATAAGAACATAACAATTGAGCAGAGTGGCAACTCTTAGCTGCTAAAATTACTTGCAAGGAGGAGGAAAAGAAAAGGAGATACAGAGGGAAACAAGACAAGGGAGAAAAAGTATGGAAAAAACAGGAAGGAAAGAAGAAGAAACCACTCAAACTTTTGTCAAGTTGAATTGAAGTCTTATATTTCACTGTTATACATCCCTGGAAAATTTTGCAACTTTGCTGCAAGCCTGGAAATGAGCAGGCAGGAAGACAAAATACAGTAAGTAGATCAAAATCCCAACCCAAAAGAGGAGCTATAAACTAAAATAACAGAGATCTTGTGGAAATAAACACAACTCAATGAAGACCTATGGAGAAGAGGAGAAAAGAGTCAATGCCAGCCTTCAGCTCGTCCCTTCCAGCCCACAAGAGTCTGTGGTTTTACACGAGAACCCTTTTCCAGAGTGGAAAATGGTATAATTTTTAACAAGAAATTAATCTTTTGGCCAGGAATATTAAACACATTTCTGCCTTGATTTCAACGCACAAGATCTGACCTTTTCCAGGAAATGTGATTATTAGACGAAAACAATACAAGGGTGAAGGTAACATATTTGTCTTCAGAACTAAATTCTTCACGCATTATCTGAGCTGCTTAGCTGCAAACGTGCAGGCAGTCATATCACACAGTGACAACACCTTCATTTACAGAATTTAAGGCTGCAGTGAAAGCAGTGAATAAATGATGAGTCCATTGGCGAAGACATTCACCAATTAACAAGCAGCAGCTGTTTGTCTTCTTTTCTTAGGGTACAATTGATTAAAATTGCATGCTTCATTTAAGCAGAATTCTCTTGTACTTTACCAAAGGGGGAGAGAAAACTTCTTTCAAATAGAGTAGTTTCTTTTCTGATTTACTGAACATCTTCCCAGCCGAATACAAATTAGAAACCTATTCTGTTTTGTTGCACATAATATGCAGACACTGTTTCAAAAATCAGAGCTGAAATATTTTCAATGTTCAACAGGAATAAACTGTGATGAAAAAACAGTTGGTGCAACAAGTTATTTCAGGCTTCAGCTATATCTCCTTTTCTATTTAGTCCACATGTGTACACAGATACACACACAAACACATGTATGGATGTTAAACATATATGAGTATTGGACAGTACAAACTGACACGACAGTATTAAGGCTTTCTGGATGTTAGATCAAGCTGAGGACTGCTACGAACCAGTGTGGTCTAATCTGCAAAGCAACCAGCTGCACCCAGACGTTCCAGAGATTTCTGCTGTGTGCAGTTGTGGGATATAAAAGCTTGAATGCAGTTAGTTCTAAATGAAACAAAACCTGATGGTGACATCTCAGCCTTTCAATACAGAAGGCAAAGGCAAAGCCAGAGTAAGATGCATTACCTAGAAACTAATGAAGTTCACACCAGGTGACCTGGTGTCCACCAAAAAGGTGGATCTTTTTAACAGGGGTGACTAATCTTTGGGACAATTTACCAGCCGCTGTAGTGGATTCTCCACAGTTATTCCAGTTCAGCCACAAGTGAGAATTTGAAAATAAAATGCTATTGCTTCTGTTATGCCAGAGATTGGCTACTGCTCTGCAATGGTCCAGACGTGTAATATTAATGATCTTAATATTACACATTTGGAAAACACCAAAGAGGAAAAAAATGTTTTCACTTACTGATCATACTAAATAAACTAAATATTAACATACTTCAAAAACTTGGGAGTGAAGATTTCAAAGAAGAGCAAGTTTTATCACAAACCCAAAGTGAAGTATTAATCAAATATTTACAGCAGTTTTGAAATCCAGTATACAATACCTGTTATTAAAAAAAAAACAAACAAAAAACAAAAAAAAACAAAACCAAAACAAAACAAAACAAACTCCTTCAAAAGAGATGCACTTACTAGAATTTATTTTAACATTTAGATACTTTTGAATGCTGGGTATAGTCAAAGAGGTATTTATGGAATAGAAAGTCAATTGGACAAATCACAAAAAATGTTAGTACCAATACAGTCTAATTCTGCCACCTAGTGACCAACTTTTCTATGTAAATTTTCAAAGGACATAACTATGTGTGTCACAAGAAAACAAATTCATCTGGAGGAAAAGGACCAAAGCATACAGCCTTTATAACTGAACCAGCAAAATCTGAATTTTTCTACCACCATCACATCATATTTACTGCAAAAAGACACAGAGAGTCTCTGTACTCATTTGGAACCTAAAAAGTGAATACGATGAATATGGTCCCCATTATTGGACACTCTCAAGATCCAGCTGGACAAGGTACTGGACATCTTGTCTAGACCATGCTTTTGTCAAGAAAGGTCCCTCACAGCCTGATATTCTATGTTTCTATGAAAATACTAACATTACATACCTACAAAAGTCAAAGATACTGTATTTACCTCTCATTTCAGAGGCTCTAAATTTTTTTTAATTCAAGTATTTATTGTAATAAGGGATACCAGGGATATTATAATAAGGGATATTATAATCATACTGCCCATCCTAATATATATCAAAAAGGGTTTAGTTCTGCAGTTGAGTATTATCAAAGGAAAACGTCCCAGTTACATTTCTGGAAATTTTTAAAGTTAAGGTGACAAGAAAGGTGAAATTGTCTCAGAATGAGCAACATAGTTACCAAGAATGAAGAAAAAACAATGAAGAAGGTATTTTTCTTAATTGACATGTAGAATTATATTTACTTGCTTCTACAGAGGTAAACAGAAAGTCAGGATCAAGAGATCACTCAATATCTAAATTCACTTTTTTGCTTGCATCTGAAAACTATAATGAAGTTTGACCCCACATAAAGGGTTACTCTTCCTTGAGAAAATAAGCTGCATTTCCATAATTCTTTTAACCACATGCATCTCACAGATACGTTAACAACATTTTCCAGAAGAAAATTTGGCTTGATTTATATCAATGGCAAAATTCCCATTATATTCAAAGGCCAAACATTTAGTTCTGCATCTGTAATGAAGCAGACATTCACACTAAATATTATCTGCAAATACAACAACAAGGAGGACTTGATTTGGCAGAGTACAGACGTGCCAATTCTCATTGACTTCCCTAATATTTCAGCTTGAATAATGACTGCAGAGTAAAAACCACAGAACAAAGACTGACTCCATTTAAATCTGTAGCAAAACTCCTCCTGCCCTGATGAGGGTAGGGATACTGTGATGCCTTGGGGCAAAATCAGTGCAAAATGGTGACCGAAGGAATGACATGGGATTTTCAGGTTTTAAGCTGATGACCACAGCAATACAACAACTCTGCTATGAAACCCAATGGTGCCAGTGGCCAAACACAGCTGAGAGACTCTGAGCCAGGGCAGGGTCACAAGAACACAGTCTCTAATGTCAAAACAAACCAAACTTTTATGTCAAAGCACGATGATCCTTGCCAGTTCCCAGTGACAGTAGCTGTGTGGCCAGAGGACAACAACCACGTCAACTCCAGCTCAGTTCAAACAATACCAGACAAAAATTGCATGGAAAGCCAATTCTTCATAAAGGCAAAGTTCTCATCCTTTTGCCTCTGTTTTCATTTGCAGTACTGCAGGGTTGTGTTCTGCAGGAGTGCAGCATTTGTTTATCAGAAGACATCTATAGCGTGCAATATTTTCACATCTCATGGTTCATTAAAGAAGTTATTAAGTTACAAATTCCTTAAAGTCAGTAAGGATCAGCAAGTACTAATAAATGAAAATTTTTGGAATGTCAAAGGAATCAATAAAATTTCTACTGACAAAAAAGTAGCCACAAAATAATTTTTTATATTGAGAAATAAACTAGATAATATATGTGGTTTTTTCCATTCTGCATGATCTAAAGCATTAGAAATCCATACCCACAGAGAAAGGAATGGGTCTCTGTGGAGAGAAAGGTAGACACCTGCAACATAAAAACACTTGGGGGATGTGTATGCCATATAATTTATTAGGCAAACATAAAAAGTAGGCACATCAATCAAATCCTAAAGAGGTGGTTGAAATATCTTAGAATACAGAAAAGTAATTCTAGAGTAAAGTGACTTGTCATTCTCTCGGTCCATCAGGGTAGCAATGACCACTCTAACAGTTTCACGCCTGCTGCCAGAAGTCACAAAGAAAACTGAAGCCATGAATTCACAAAACAGCTCCTCAGCCACACTCTGCTGACTCAGTCTGGCTGCTGGGCTCCACAGTAACCTCTGCTACGGCTGGCAACATCTGATTTGGGGTTAGAGAATCTGAAGAAGCCCCATAACTCCTTCTCAAACTCTTTGGGTTAAATCACAGCTCCCTTCCATCAACTGCAGAAGCCTGCTGACAGCCAGGTGACTAAAGGCTGTCCTTCTGCTTGATCCCTTGTCAGCTGCCCATAAATCTGTCACCACCACTATTTACCACTATCTGTAAATGCTTCACCTCGTTCACTTTCCATTACACTGCACACCTTTCTCTTTCATTGCTCAGCATCCCTTCCACTTCACCTCCCCAAAACCCAGATATTCATATTCCAGACCGTGAAAATATTCCAGCCTTCTCACTCAAAGAAAAATATAACCCCATCACTAATATTTTCACTAATGTAGTTCCCAACTTGCTCCAACAGACTTTCCAGAGAATATTTTTCATCAGTTCATAAAGCAAAAGCACTGTCTGACAAACAGCCTGATGCTTCTCTATTCCCTGTGCTGGTTCAAGTGCTAGTTTTTGTTGCCGCCCCATCAGACATTTTGGCCCCTACCCAAACTTCTTGTCTGTAGCTCCTGTCATCTGGAACAAAACGTACTAATGCTGTCTAGCTGACTCTTCATCTCATTTCAAATCTGAGTTCAAAATATCTTTTATTCTCTTCTCTGTGAATTCTCTCTACTTCTCCCTTCTCCTCCTCTTGCTGTTCCAGCTCTGGAAATCGTTAAGCCTGCAGTATGCATGAATATTATACTAGTGACTTGAAAAGAGAATGTTGGTCTTGCTTTTGCTAAATAACATAAAAAGAATAGAAAACAGATGAAGATATCCCATTACATTGAAAAAAAAAATCCACATTAATAAATTAGAATAAAATTCCATTTAGGCCTCCTATCATCTGTCTTCTTAAGATGTCTCGATGTTTTTATAACACTTAAAGCCATTCTTTAAAACAGCTCAGGAAAAATATAATACTTGCAGAAGATACATACAGCTACCAGTTTGCTTTTCATCTCATCACTCAAATGAAGAGTAAACAAATAGATCTGATACTCGGCTGACAGTTTGGTGGATAATGTCTTACCACAGCTATAATACAGCTAATGAGATAGACAATGGTTTTATTAAGCAAATGGTGGTAAGAAATATGGTAATATATAAGAAAGATTTGTTTTGAGCTTTCAGCATTCAGCCTGTGTCCCACACCAAGCCAGTCCACCCCCAGCCCTCTCCTGGAGATGACCCAGGGACACAGGGTAGAACCTCCCAACCTCTTTCCTCATCTCCTTCTCCACTTCCCACCACCCATCACAGAAATGAAGATGTTCATCACTCTCAGCAAAATCCCAGCAGCTCTTCTATATCTTCTATATTTTAAAATGTGATATATTTCACAAGCCTCATTAGCTTCATTATAAAGTAAATTTAATCTGGAACCATTTATTTAAACAACATTCTTGGGGAAAAAAAGAAGTGACATCCCTAAATTCCCATTGCAAACCACAGCTGCCAAAATGGGCGAAGAGAAATGGAACAGAGAAGAACGAACATTGTAGTACCACTGATACTGCAAATCCGAATTCTGCATCAATTACACACAGAAAATCCTTATCCTCCTCCTCTGAAAGATTTAATAGCAAAGCTGCAAAGACTACCTATATATTAACAGGGTTTTATTAAAGACAGAGAATATGTTATTTGGTATTTACTGCTTTCCTCCGGCACATAATCATAAGCACTTGCACAACAACATATAATTTAAATCAATAACAAAGTTCTCATTGACATCTTTGAAAGCAGCTTGTACCCTAACTTACTAAAAGCACTCAGCTGCAGCGAGTATTTCTGTTCTTTATTAGAATTAATTAAATCCTTCTGCATTATGCTGAAAAGCATCTCGTAAATGCTTAAGGGCCTGCTATGAGAACAGTGATCAGAGGAGATGATCAAGAAGCCTTGTATCAGAAAAGGGTGCCATGCTCCAAAGGGAAGAAGAGATGAAGCTGAACAGCAAAGCCAAGGTCAAGAACAATGGCAGCAGCACTGCAGGAGACATTCAACAGGCTGGTTGAAAGCAGGTGGAGGAACAGGGACCAGGACAGAAGAGACAGACGTAGGAGGTCAAACTCAGGGACTAAAAGATGCAAAATCAGATAAGAACACTCCAGGAAGATGCTCAAAGCACTCCATCAGGTACCTGGCTGAAGATCAGGATGAAAACTTTCACAGAACCCACTTTAGCAAAGGTAAATCACATACATCAGTTAACAACCTGTTCTATTAAAACAGCCATTATCATGAAAGGAATCTTAGTTTCATAATATTCGATTTTCAAATAGTAAACATTCTTGATTTAGTAACTTATTTAAATTTGGTTTCTTCCAATAAAGGTACTAAAACAGAAAACCAAAGAAACTGCTGTAGTGTGACCATTCAGATTTGCTCAGTGAACCCAAAAATATTGCTACCCAGTTACAGCTTGAAAAAAAACCCCTCATACTGGAACTGAGGAAAGCGGAGACCACACACTGCTGTTAAACATGTGAAAAATGAGCAAAATACAGGATAACAGCAATTCAACTGTTTGCTTTGTGTCATTTTAAGCTGAATTTCACAAAAGCCAACATCTGTCTGATTGCACTGTCAGTCCCCTCATGACATTTATGCTTTATTGAGGGATTTCAACCACATCCGAGAGGGGCAGAGATCTCAATGGCAGTGAGTTTGCAACAATAAATAGGAAGGATGCAATGGAAAATCAGAGAAAACATTAGGCAGCAAGAGATCCACTATGACTGCAGGGAAAGTGACTCCCAAATTCAGCTGAATGGGACATAATTCCGTTTCATCTTCCCAGAAATCGTATGTCACCCTGTCACCATCATAGGTATCAGGTACCATCAGGTGTCACTGATGGTTAGTCAAAAAGCATATTTTGCAGAGCATACGTCACAGAGAGAGGGCAGATAAATCACCTGGTCCTTTTGCCTTTCAGAGATGCTCCTCCAGAAAGATCACGTTTGGTTTTGGCCCTTGAACTGGGTCGTCCATCACTCCTTGCTGCCAGCCACTCTAATCGCCGATAATCAGCCTGTTTTGTGAGCAGCATGTAATTAGACTTATCTTATTTGGACTGAGATACGCAGACTGCTAAACAAAAGATTTTCTCCTACTTCTCTGTGTCCGTTTTCTGTGCTGCTGTCATCAGAGAAAGCATTAGTGTCGTAGCCAATGTGATCCAAAGCTATAAAACAAGAAAAATATGTAAGAAGAGACAGTAATTTTTATTATGTTACTTAGCACAGAAAACACTTGATAGAGCAAAAGCGCAGCAGCGTTGTGCTCCGAGTCTGTTCATCAAGACCTTATCAGCATCCTTGTTCAACAAGAGACTTGCCTCTGGAGCTAACATAAAAAATGTCATTTCAGCTTTGTGTTGCAGTACGCATCAGTCAAGATCAGGAGGCTCTATTTTGTTTCTTTCGAGCCCTAAAAGTTGCAGCGACTTTACATCAGTAATTCGTTCTTCCCCTGTTTTTCAAGGCCGCGTGAAGGACTGAGATGGGCATCCCTCGGCTTTTTGTTAACATCAGAAATATACTTTAGATTTTTAATTGCGGCAGAAGTTGTTAAAGCCTTGCGAGATTCCCGAGTTAATACATAGGGAGGATAAAAAGACTCTTTAGCACTCTAATTTGGTCAAACGCTGCAAAAAAGATAAACCAAGAGCAGCAGCTCGTGGCGAGGGCCACTCTCACGCCACAGTCACCTCCCGCTCAGCGCCCGCTCCCAGCACTGCCTTTGCTGCACCCACGGGTGAAACCCATTGTGTGGGGATTAACTGGCCACATGACCCCCTCGGCAATCACAATCACCACCCTCAAGCCTCCTACTCAGCCAAAAAGTTCAGGCTCAGCGTGCTCTTTTCCCAATCACTCCCCAGCCCGGCCAAGCAGCAGCAAAGAGCACAAGCAAACACCCCGGCTGGACCCCACCGTCTGGCTTTAACACGCCACTCAGCTTGGTTTTAACATCTTTTGCTTTAATCCCCGCTGTTTTGAAGAGTTTGCAGGATTTTTTAAAATATGTTTTCTCTGTATTTAATACTCATTAGGGGTATTAAGCCACTTAAAGCATGATAAACAGACCGCAAAGGCGGCAGCTGGAGCCCAAGGCTGAACTTTAAAACTGAAGACCCGGGAAATACTAATCCTGAAGGCAACAGAAATGGATTTCCTCAGATTTAGGGGGCCTGAATGATCAATCACTCACAAAGGACTCCTTCCTTTACCTCCTCCTTTTGCTGGGAATAATGTATGTAAGAAAAATGGAAGTTTTAACATTTTATCCAGAGATCCACTGCTTCTCAGAATTACTTGACTGCAGTGATGGTGATGAAGAGGAAATACTGGTATATGGAGAAGATTTAGAGCTCAATCCCTTTGATGGCTTGCCTTACTCCTCCCGCTATTATAAACTTTTGAAAGAAAGAGAAGAACTTCCAGTATGGAAAGAGAAATATACTTTTATGGAAAGTTTGCTTCGGAATCAAATCGTGATTGTGTCAGGAGATGCAAAGTCTGGCAAGAGCTCTCAGGTCAGTGTAACATATTTGGTTGTGGTTTTTTGTTTTGTTTTTTTTTTTTTCATTTTAAATGCTGTACACTTTTAAGAGTTACTATTACTATTTTTCTAATATTAGACATTTTTAAAACTGAAAAAAATGTTACTATTCCTCGCTGTAGCCCTTTATTTATATCAGGCACATCAATATTCAGATCACACACATAACTACTATTGTTGAAAATTCAGAACCAAATACACAAATAACCTTAGAAAATTTCTGTATCAAATTTTCTGGCATCTATCAGCATGTGAACTGTAAATTATTGTTTTGTTTGTGTGCAACAACATCACATCTCGACTTGAAAAACTATCAACTGTATACTTTAAAATGTATTGCAGAATGTATCAGCTAAAATTCTTCCCTGCTGAAATTACAGGTGTATTTCTACTGTCTTCAGAGAGGCCAAGGCTAAGTGTAAAATACTCTAGGACTTATTTCAGATTTGCTTCAGTATTTTATCAATAAATCACTCCTTCTACACTTCTCTGGGTACTACTTTGTTCCACTGGAAAATTTTATTGCCTCCTCCCCGATACTGACTTAACTTGTCATTTTATCCTATTTTTGTCCATCATCACATTGACCATCCAGGGGAAATGGTAAACTCTGAAATGCCTCTGTTGGATTCAATGCATATTCTTACTCAGAAGGCATGGTTTGGTTCTGATTAGTGCTATATCAGGAAAGAAATAAAAAGATCTGCAGGCAGGTCACAAGAGAAGGTGAAAAAGTTCTCAGGGTGTGAAGGATTTTAATCAGTAGCGCTATTTCTCAGGGAAAAGTAATGGTCTTTCCCTCCCTTCAGCCAAGAGCAAATGCTTTTTTCCAAGAATACACGATTACTTTACAGAACTCATGTTAAAAGACATCACTGAAGCCAAGATCTAAACACACAGATATCCACAATGACTATCAAATTCTACTGTAATAATATATAACAACTTGAGCTTGTTACCATGGTAAACAGAAGAATTTTCAAGCAAGTGATACAAGCCAAAACATGATTGTTTACGACTGATCAGGAGAAAACTTTCCTGCAGGTAGAGCTGTAGGATAATTACTGTTGCAGGGCCACCCATATCTGCCAGATGGAGATGGTGCTGGACACAGCTAGAGATCAGATATTAACTGGAGACATCACACTTTTCATTGAAAATGCCTATGTTCCTATAAACAGGACACCCACCCACCTGGTGCCTGCAATATTTTTTTGAGTCCAAAGTCTTTACCCCTTGTTATTGATTGTGATTTACACACAATAAATTTTGCATAATAATAAACTACTTGCTAAGAAATTCTAGCTTTTTTAACTGTCCTTAAACAAGTTAAGTAAGATGTAAGATATTGCTGGCTATTTTTTGAACATTTTTAGACATACAAACAACTACAGAGAAATAAATGATGGATGGCTGATGCACCTAGTTTTATGCATGTCGATGAAGTAAAGGATTTGAAGCCTAATACTTGCACTAGAGTAGCATTTATAACATAATTTTACTTTCTTGTGACAAGCACATTAATATTTTCTAGTGTTCATTTTCTACTGTAAATATATCAATTAGAGAGCTACTGCGTAAGTTCCTGGAGCAGCTCAGTTACCTTTGTTTACAGAGTAATTAATCTAAAATTACATATACTTACTGTGGCATTTGTCAGTTCGAGATCTTCTTCTTGGGACATTTTTCTCATGTCAAGCACCTGAATACGATATAGCACAGGTAGGTTTAGTGCTGGCCCATCTGGGAAACCCCCACCAGCAACTGCACAAACATTCCTGGATCAATCAGTAGATGCTTAAGAACGGTACCTCCAGCGTTACCTGCTCCCCAGAGGCCAATTCCGCAATATATTTGAACTAATTTGAGTCCAGTTGAGAAATTCCTAGGTAAGACTTCTAGCCCACGTCACTCCCACTCTTGTCTAATTAAAGAGATTATGGGTCTTGACAATAATTGACCATTATTTACCATTAATTTCTGCGTTGGGTGCAGCTCATCCATCAGTGGCCAGACAGTGAGCAGCGGGTGCTCGGCTTGATTCAGATCTTCCACGCCGCCGACTTCTTTCACCTTGCAGTCTCTGCCGAATGTGTCAAACACCACAATACATCTGGTTTGCTATTTACAGGTTCCTCAGTGGTGTGCTGAGTATTGCCTTTGTGCTGGCTACCAGCATGGGGTGGTCGTATGCACCCAGGTCCACCAGCAGACAGCAGTGTGGCTGGCCCTGCGTGTAGCGGACGAGATGGATGTCAACCTCGGCCACGAAGTGGGGTATTTTGTCCCGTTTGACAGCTGCTGCACCACAGAAACCATCCTGAGGTCCGTGCATTTTGTTTTTAATGCCTTCAAGTTAATATGTAGATTGCAGTTCTCAGCAAGCACCCAAGTTTGTAGCACTCCACTAATATAGACAGGACGGGTAACGTACCTGTGGGGGAGCACTGCTGAAGTTGCAAGAGGTTTGTGCATACAATATGAAAACAAACAAACAAACCCCCACACTGCTTTATAAAGTTATACATAGCATTCTAAAATGTACATTTTGTGCTGAATTGATAAGCTGTAAAAGGTTTGAAGGAGGTATGCTGTTCTAAATTACGAGAGGTTTAAGTAGACAAGATTAGTGCCTGTAAGAAACTTCATTAACAGTATCTAAAAAGTAGACTCTGTCCTTAGCAAAATCTTCTTGTCAGAACAGGAAGAACCAAGGTGTCCCCAAGATACTGAATTTCTTACGTACAAATCTGAATATTCCACAAAACTCTGTAGAGTGTTCTGTTCGTGTGTTGCAGATACTGCACAGACAATATGCTACAACGGGAAATGATGTCTACTCCTCTTCTGACCCACTACGGCGTTATCATCTTGGATGACGTGCATGAAAGAACTGTCGCAACAGATGTGTTGCTTGGCCTTCTTAAAGATGTCTTGATATCAAGACCAGACCTGAGGCTGGTAATACTCACTGCCCCTCACATGGCCAGTGAACTGCGGAATTATTACGGCAGCGTCCCCTTCATACGGGTGGAAAACAACCACCAGGCAGAGGTTGTGTACTCCTGCAGTGTTCACAAAGACCACTTTCTGTCTGCCCTAAGACTGCTCTTTGAGATACACCACAGCAAAGAGAAGGGTGACATTGTGATCTTCCTAGTGTGTGAACAAGTAAGTGACTTTTCCAATATTTCTGATTTTAATCAAGAAACAAATGACTTCTGTGTTTTCACATGACCTATAAATATCTTCTTGCCAGTATGTAAAACACTGGACATTGCCAACAGTTTTTATCAATTCACATTTTTCCTACAAAGAAGTTATGGTATAGGTGATGCTGGATTACATATATAACTGTAGCATAAACTAATACAAGCAAGTATCAGATTTTCTGTTGGCTTACAGTAAAGCCAGCGACCTTCTGTGTGATGCAAAAAGTGGCAAAGGCAGCATGCAGGGACAAGTGCCACAGATTTGGGGAATTTATACATTGCAAACTATTAGGATTAGGAATACCCCACTGCGTTATTCCTGTTTTGCAGGAATAGATACATGTCCAGTTTGCATAAATGTCCTATTTCACATTAATGTTTTTATCTTAAACCTGCTTACAAGGTAAATATGTATCACTCCAGAGGTGTCATAGATAATCCTGCATGGGTTTGGCTAGAATAGCCTTTGAACCCCTGAAGACAGCAGAGATGCCCTGAACTCAGCACTGCCAGGAGTGCACGCTCATGTCCTTCTCAGAAAATTTTCACAGGACATCATAGCTGTCAAAGCCATCTCCCATCAAATAAACATTTTAAGACTTCAAATTAGAATAATTATTCATTTCCTGATAGTGGTCTTCAACCTTCCACTTTGCATCATTAACTCTGCTTTAGAAAAACAAATTTGCCTTAGTAGCTCCAGGAGATAATGACTTTTCACATGCAAAGACAAATTGCCATAAACTACCCAGGTAGTATTGCTTTTTACCAAAAAAAAAAAAGAAAAGAAAAAATTAAAAAAAAAGTAGGAGGGGTGGATGGAGATGTAACACTTTTATTAATGTTAATAATCAGCTGTGAACTTTATAGACAGTAATTTTACAAATTACGAATTAATGGATTCTCTGTATCAGTTCCCATATTTAAAATTGGTAATGTTAGAGAAAAAAGACCTCGTCTTTCCATTTCCAAGGACTAAGAACAAAGTTTTAGTTCTACTTAAACTTTTTTTTTTGATGGGCATGTCCCACACAATATGAATATAATAATTTCTTTCTTGCTGGGAAGAAATTACTTAGTTTTCTCTCTCTCTCACACGATGAAGAAAACACTCATTATGAGCTGTTAGGGCACAGTTCACATCCCGTGCCTTCTTGCTTAACTGTGATTTAAAGATTCATATTACTAATGGCTCACTGCTCCCTAGCACCTGCCTACCTTTTAAACCTATCAAAAATATGGATAAACTAAGAACATTAAGATTTATGTGTTATCTTGGTGTCAGCGTTGCTCTTAGACGCCACTGTCATACCTTTATAAGAATTTTTATAGAATATTTTTAGCCTATAACTACTGCGAATGTACTGTCACTCTCAAATAAAACCTCAATTTGTTTTTTTTCAATTTTGAAAAATGTTTCTAATAAAAATGCTTTTGAAAAAAGCCCAACCAAATCCCTTTCAAGCTGAACAAGCCTATGAATGATTTTTGTCTACCTTGAAAAGAAATTGTTCACAATATCAGGGTCTTTAATATAAAGAAAAAAAAAAGACTAAAACAACAACAAAAAACCTGGCACTGCCATCAGGGTACCCACAAAACATTTCAGAAGTGGCAGAGGGGCATCTGAGTACCTGCTACAGCAGCCCTACACACATGATAAATCTGCACCAAACTCTTTGGTTGCAAAGGACTGATGCAGACGCATCACACATGTCCTGTATAGGGAAAGTTTAGTGACCAGTTTGTAATTTCTCGGCTTTGCTATTTCTATACTATATCTTTGCACGTTTGTCTTCCCCTGGAGGTTGGTTTGGATGTGATTAAAGCCAGAGGAGACTATTTTGAAAACAGCAGAGGAACAAAAGGCCATTTCAAAAACCAGCCCAGCTTTTCCCTGGTCTCTAGTTAGTGGATGCAGTTGGTACATTTCCACACATAGTTCTGTTCCCTTTATTTCCCCCTCTTCAGTTATTAATCATGTAAGATTTAAATGTTGTTATAGTTTGATACAGAGTTAAAATTCATTTTAGAATTTTAAAAAGTCACTTTACGATTAAATATTGATGTTTGGTTTGCATACTCATGAGAAAAAAACACAACCCCCATCTTTCTCCTGACTGCAGGAAATTGAAAAAGCTTACCAAATGATCAGACAGGAGCAGCCCAATTTAAATCCCGACCTTGGAGAACTCATCCCAGTTCCTTTATACTCCACAAAACAAGACCTAATTCCCAAACCAAATGAAGACAAACAGAAATGCTGCAAAAAATACAGAAGAAAAGTGCTACTCACCACCAGCTTCGGGGAATCTTTGATTTGGATTAAAAATGTAACCTTTGTCATTGATGTTGGTGTCGAAAGGAGAAAGGTTAGTAAAGTTAACCCAAATCAGTATGCCAAAAATTAACCATGCCCAAGTGTTTTTCAGGTTGGGGGAAAGGGAAAAGTGCAATACACTGACACAAATGGTTTCTAAAGGATCAAGTATTTTTGATGAGCTGGTAAGTCAGATTCTACAATAATATTAACATTGAAAATAACAACATTTAAATAACTTACACAGACATCTCATGCAAAAACGAAGCAAAACAAAATTACTTCCTAAAATCAGTCAGAAAAAAAAATTTGTCAAGTTTCTAAAGCCAGATTAGCACTCCCAGCTGAAACTGCCAGTCGTTTGGGCACCAAACCATTGTCATTTCATTTACAAACTGCATCTCACCTTAGTTTTGGCCTATCAGTCACAATTATCTCTTCAGTATCTTATAGATGGAGCAAAATACACTCAACTCTTGGTTACCTATTGGCAGATTACCTGGGTTTGTAGATGAACCTCAGCACTTGTCTAACAACGTCGCAATCAGTGTCGTGCCACAGATCATATAAAACCAAAGGCTGCTCACACAGGGAACCATTTCTTTTTAAACCTGCTTGTGCTCCTTGTGGGAATGTGCTTCCATCCAGGTACCTCAAAACGCTGCAATTTATGGAACTAATCTTTGACCTTTTATATTTCACTCTAAGTATGTCATCAGTTTTTGTTTTCCACCCCATCAGGGGAAGATTTTGTGCAGCTGCAAAAGGATAACTCCTGTTTCTTTCAATTGTACTAACTCAGCTTCAAGTCAAGGCAAAAAAAACCCCACCAATACTGTCATACTTTTGTATGTAACAAACAAAAGCCTTAAAGCAGTGTTCAATTAGACCATGCATAATTCAACTTATTTCTAAAACTACAGTTGTTTTGGATGACGGGAATGAATCTCACTTCCACAGTTATCTGAAGCCCAAATAACTTGGTGCTTCCAGAATTCTGCAAATCAGAAATATGAAGTGATGGGAACACATCAGTTTCAACACACTCTTGATGGCCATCAAATCACCTCTGTTGGTTATGCAATTTTAACCCTTGAATTCAATTACTTTGTCATAACAGCTGAAATTCAGTCCTCAGCAATTCGAATTCCCATTCAATCCCTGTGGCTGAAAGTCAGATGTACAAAGTCAGATGTACATAGAGAGAACGGGCAAAGTTTTGTGCAGAACAAAATCCCACGGGAATCTCACCACTGAGATATATAATAAATTTACCTGGAGGAAAAGAAATTAGTCCCCTGTACTGAAGCGCATTTCATGTCTTTTATTAAAACCCTACTTAAAGTGGACAGTTCAGATGACAGGACTAGAAACTTGCCTTAGGCAGGTGTTGTATGTCTTGCCACACACTACAGAATCTTATGGACATCATCTGGTGGTCAGAACAGGGAGTGAATGGGCTCAGCATTTTAATCAAAATAAAGTACAGTTAAGAAAAAAATATAACAGGGCACTGTACGTCTTTGTTACAGTCTGTGTTTCCTGTAGTGAATTCAAAGTTTTCAGTATTAAGACAAAAATCTCGAGTTACGGAACTAAATGTTATCAGACAACGCTGGCATTCTGTCATTGGAAGAAATAAGTAATCTTTTTTGATGCTTTTCTCGATGGTACCACAGATATACATTTTGTCTTTAGTAAAGTACATTTCTGCAGAAAAAGATATTTATCTTGGCGTATACTTCCAGAGTTATTGCAAAAAATAAGTGTCTGTCAATTTCTCAAAGCACTGACTGTTCTCATTTCCAAGCTGGTGAAATACGTAATCTAAAAAGAAATGAAACTGTTACTACGCTTTCTGTAAAATGACCTAGACTAAAATTCAATACAGACCAGTAATATTTTTGTAGTTTTCATTTACTTATCTGATGCTTAATATCTCTTTCGTTTAAAGGTGTACAATCCTAGAATCAGAGCAGACTCTGTTATAACGCAGCCTATCAGCAAAAGTCAAGCAGAGATGCATAAACAAATTCTGGGCATGTCTTCATCAGGTAGAATTATTAGTTCAAAATTTAAATCCATTAGCTCAAATTATTAATAGAATCAATATGGCAATGCAAAAGAAAAAGAAAAAGAAAAAGAAAAAAAATAAAAGAAAAACCCCCAATTTTCCTGAAATCTCTTCCAGGAAAACTCTTCTGTTTGTATCCTGAAGAATTTAGACACAAAGAAATGAAATCACAGCAACCAGCCAAAATCCAGGAGTCAAAGCTCACTGGCATGGTTCTTTTCCTGAAGAGAATGGATATAGCAGGCTTAGGACACTGTGACTTCCTAAGCAGGCCAGGTAATGATGATGCACCAATTTTCCATCTTTTTATTATTACTTTTGCAGTTACTTAAAGATTAATTTTCCCCTGTCATTTGCAGTACTCTTTGCTACTGAAACATTTGTAATTATATTGCCATTGCTTTTACCACTTACCAGCTAAAACAGTTCACAACGTAAAAGTTGCACTTAGAAAAATGATATTGAATGTGAACTGTTTGCTCTGGCAAAGACCATAAAGGATCTAAATGGAATCATAATGAAATCAAACAAACAAACAAAGGCTTTTCTGGCCCTAAGGGAACTCCTGGGCATAACACTTCTCATTCTCATCTATTACTGACGTACACGAAGCAAATTTGCCCACCCTCAACCAAACGTGGCACAAGATCAACTGGACCAAAAAAACACCCCCAAAACAAACAAGAAACACCAAAAACAAGCAAATAAAAAACCCATGGGAGTATTTCTATATGCTCTCATCTGACCTGGCCAAATCGAGTGCTACTCAGAGCATACAGATAACGCAAACACAAATAGCTTTTCTATTTCTCCCCAGCACGGTTTGTCCTGGGCTATTCCATGTCACTTCACCTCCTCGGACTTGATTTCCCTTTGAGGAAACACAGTGCAGCATTTCCTGTGTGCCACACACCACAGGCACCTTCCTGTGCACCCTTTCTGTTCTGCAAACATTGTCAAGTTCTCTTTGCAATTGAAGCAGATGGAGGCTTTAGGGGTTTTTTAACCCAAGGTGAGTTTTTCCTAAGCAAAACAGTGTTTTCACTGAGATGGCCGAGTAAGGTATGGATGGGTGAACAAATCAAAAGCACACCCAAACACAGAGTTCAAAGAGAAGTACTTCACAGTCTGTTCCCTGTACATGAAGTAGAGAACACACAGCAGATGAGTAAAGAAACAAAAATTACATCAGTAAACCATTTTATTTCTGCTCCACGACAACGTGCATAGGGTCTTTTAGTGGTTTTTTTTTTTTCTGCTGCTCTTTGAGGAAAAAGAAAAGTCTGGATTAACTCTGACTCATTACTGCATTATGAAAGCATCAAACATGTCAGGCTTGCAGCTGGTGCCTTTAATTCACGCTCTAATCGAGCTGAGCGGACACAACAGACTTGTAACCCTTTTTAGAATTCATGAGCCATATGAAAACGTCTCTGGCACCACAGTTCTGAAGTGCATTATTTGAATCCTTGTGCCATCGTAATAGGGAAGTCCTTAAATTTTTATCAGTTCATCAGCTGGATCTTCACTGCGTTCTGTCACGGGACAGCAGAACGCCTTTCCCATGGATTGCAGCAACATTATGGATTTTTTGTAAATCACAGGAAAATCCTTATTTAAACTATGCAAATCAGTATAACAGTGAAGCCAAGTAAAATTTCCATAAGAAATCAAGATGAAAGCAGCTCGCAAGTCCTGCCTTCATGCAGAATTACCATAAATGATTTTCAGATTAAAATATTTGTTGATGGTCACGGCTATCATGACTCTTGAGAGCTATGCTATTGTTACCCCACTGAGAATATATTTCTAGAATATCCACAATAGCAAGAGTTGTATAAATGCATATAATTTCAAGTTGTTTCCGAAACAAACTTTGCTTGTGGTTTTTTTCATTAGAAACTGACTGTCAAAGACAGAAACTCAAAGCATCATGTAAGGTCTGCTCAACAGAAATCACTTCATGGCAGATTTATTACCTTAAATTCACTTGTTGACCCTTTGATGATGCCAGCTCCCTATTCGAAGCATTTGGCTACACAAAGGGCATCCCCAAAATGTGAAGGGGTAGCTCAGTACTGTTAAAGCTGGAAAACTCTCATGTCATTTACTGGAGAGTAACAAAAGGAACCAAACCAACTAAAAATATATTTATACCATTATGTAATATTCTTTAAATATACTCTTTGTGAATATACTACATGCTGCAGAGGAAGTGCTTTGATGATGACATGAAGCAGAGAGAAAACTGATTTCACTGAACAGGCAGTGCTACAGCTCAGGTGTGCAGGTATAATTCAGTGTATTTTTGTCAGGGAAATGCAGGTCAGGCTCTGTCCTGGCTTGTCCCTGCCAGCAGAAAAGCACAGCAGGGACTTCCCCAGCCAGCTTGAAGGAGTGACAAACCAGCATAAGGGAGAATGGGAAGACTGTAGGGTTAGTTTGTATTAGTTTAGAAAAGTAATTTTAAATTATCAATTAGAATTTTGAAATAACCATTACAGAATTGCTTGCATCAGAGCATGGCAGAGTCGTTAAAACAATCACACCTCAGAAGTTACAAGGGCAAAAAGAGAATCAAGATACAACCCACCCACAGAAGCTTGTCCTTGCAGAAGAAAACTCATCACACAATTTGAAGCAAACTTGGCACTAGACTTCCCCGTATCTTCAGTTCACTATCCAAGGAGCAATGTCAATAAACAATAACAGAAAACACCATTCCCCAGAACTATTCTCCCTGCAGTAATTACTTTGGCAGTTCTTCTTGCTGCTAAAACTAACAGGAGCTGGGAAAACTTGTGGTTTGCCAGGCAGCAAATCAGCTCTTTAAAGACAACATCCCTTCACCTGACATTCATGTCAGCTCTAACTATAGAACAGTTACTCCTATGGAAAGGAAAGATCTATCATAAAGCGGGTCTTTTACAGTCAAAATATTTAGAGAGTAAGAGACCAGAACACAGGAACTGTAGATCCCTCAGTTAAGCATGTTATGGCAGTTAAATGGACCACTAATAATCATGACATTTACATTTCATTCCTACGTCTACTATTCACTTACTACAGAACTTTGGGCAAATCGCTAATTCACTTGCTTCCTTGTGAACCAAAAGTAATACTTTTGTATTTATTTTATCACGTTAAGCACTTCAGCCACGTAGGATGCGACACTGGAAAGATGAAAGGCACAGATGCCTTGAAAAACGTAACCTGTGCTGTTTGTGCCAAAATTATCAAAACCTGAAACCAAGAACATCATCTAAAGTCAGCTTGAAACCCTCAGATAAATGCTTTCAGTGCTAACGATAACGTTTAGTTACATATTTGCTTTACTAAGCCTAAGGATGATCAAGAGCAGGATCTGTATTTACATAAAACCGGTCAGATTTCCCAAGACAAGCCCAGAGCAACCCAGTCTGAAGCAGCCAAAGAACACAGGCAAGGGAAAAGAAAATATCGGGTACAGAATTACCTTTTAAACTGCCACGGATGTGGCAGTTTCTCGTTGAGAGCACAGGGCACATCTTGAGAGCTTCTTTTTAACTTTGCTCCCATGAAAGCGGCAGCGGAGTCCCAAAGCCTTGTGCTTTGCCTCGATGGCAGCAGTTGCCCTGGCAAACAGCCCCCAAAATAATGACACTTGCTAGAAAGCATTATAAGACAACACAGGTTTCTGTTATTTAAAGAGCTTTTTGTATCTAAACATTTACGCTACTTCAGTTTTATCATAGTTTTAATTAAATAGGAACAATACCATAAAGAATTCAGAAATAAGCGTTTGCTGTTCTTATAATGGCTTTTTATTGAGCTTGTGCCCCAAAGTGCAGATCCATCTCTGAAAGCCCTATTCCTTTTTATCATTTTTTAATTTTTTACTGGTTTTTTTACCTGCTTTATCTACCTTTACTATCTTGTCCTTTCTAACACAATAAATCTCCAGGAGCAGTCTTTTTTTTTTTTTTTATAACACTCGTAGCAAAACAGGGAAGTAATTTGTGCTCATAAATCTTGAGGTAACTAACTCTAGGGGATGAAAATGCAAATTACTGATGCTATCAGGGGATTGAAGTTGACTGCTGTATAACCATGTATTTTGTAAGTTCTAGCACAAACTATTTTGCCAGTTTCTGGAAATTAGCTTTCCATGATTTCCTAGTAATTACTATATGCCTCAATGACCATTTTACTCTCCCTGTACTTTCAATCACTGATATCTATTTCCCGTCACCGACTCTTCCTCTTCCTTTCTTTAAACTTCCTAAGTATTTTCTTCCCAGATATCTCAGCTTTTGCAAGGGCTCATCTTTTAGCCTGTTAAGCCTCTTATATCTGATAAGAAGTGGTGTCTCTAGACAGAACCCCCTCCTGTTGTACAGGCAGAAATAACAACTCCAGTACTGAAATGAAACAGGTCCACGGGTTTAACTGGAACTTAGAGATTCCTGAAAGAATTTATGTGAAAACTAATAGCAAGTGTTCTAAAATTAACTGAACGCACAGCAGTAGCAGATTTACACATTGGAGAAGTTTTGTAAAAGCTCACATAAGGGGAATTAATAGGCTATTTTTCCTATTTGGATGTTAGTAACAGAAAAGGGGGTAAAGCCAACAGGCGCTTGCCTGCTTCCCATTCGGCTTTTTAAATTTACTTCATTATAACTAGTCAATTACAGAATGGTGGAAATAAACTAACAGTTCACTGTCAAGAAGTAAAAACTGGAACTGAAGATTTTCTCGCAGGAAGGCAGGGTGCCTGGAGCACGGAGTCACAGCCAGATGTGACCCACCAGCTACTTACAGGTGCGCTTTGCTTTTCATCTTGGGGATGCAGATGTAGCCTGCCAAGGACAGGTTATCATCCGTAATGAGTTCAAGCAATTATTTCTAGTCATCTACTAATGAAGATGCAAAAACAAACCTTGCCTGTGTGGGTAGCTATGGTTGTGTTTTGGGGTTATTTTAGAGATTTTTTTTGTTGACATTAATATGCAAAGTGAGAGCAGTCCACAGAAGTCTGGAAGATTGCCAGCGCAGTCATTATTTCCCCAGTGCTGGGGATGAGGCCAAGTCCTGCTGCAGTGGAATTTTTTGTCACCAGCTTCAATGGGACTAGAATTTAACTTGTTATCTATAAACCAGAGAGAAAATATCAAACAGTTCCTTTAAACTAGAATAAGGAGCAACTTTGCCACAGTGATAGGAGAGCAGTTATGAATTTAAATGAAGTGGCACTCATAAAATATATTGACCATTGCAAGAAGACCTGGAATAGAAACCTACCTTTGAGAAGAGCTGGGAGGAAAGAGCCTTCCCACTTCAAGAGTTCCCAAGTCTCCACCAATGTCTCTCATGCTCCAACAACTGCTTTTTGAAGAACGTAGGTTGACAGCTTCTGCTTTCTTGCTCTCTCTTGCCCCAGAACTGTAGCCCTCACAGCTGAACATAAAGCTCTCCTGTGTTTGTTGTGCCAAAAGGACCTACTTTCATCAACAGCAGATTTCCTACACACCCACACAAATTCTAATTTTAAGTACTGATTTGTTTAATCCTGTCCTTTCAGACCTGTCTCATCACTGCAACTGTGAGGATCTAAATTCATTACACTGTTCTTTCAGCAGTTGCTGAGAAAACAGACACATTTTTCCAAAATCTGAAAAAAAAATGTCAGTGTAACACTTCACATTCTTCTGGCCCGATAACAAAAGCTGCTCTGATAGAAAAAAGATCAACAAAGTTACTTGCAGCCCTGTAATTGTTATCCCTTATTTTCTTACTCCAGAATGTTCTCAGCCTTCTGTTCATTTAATTTATTACTTTATCTTCTTCCCCGTTGTCAAATGATAGAAGCTGACTTCTATCATTTTCACAGAAGAAAGAGACAACTGAAATATTATAATGAGAATTCAGGCATTCATCTGCATGCAGCCATTCTGAAGAATCTGAATTATCTTTCCTTTTTATTAGCTCCTGAAAGCCTGATGCAGGCTCTGGAAGATCTCGATTATCTAGCAGCCCTGGACAATGATGGAAACCTTTCTGAATTTGGAATTATCATGTCAGAATTTCCCCTGGATCCACAACTTTCCAAGTCAATTCTAGCTTCATGTGAATTCGAGTGCGTTGATGAAATGCTCACCATTGCAGCCATGCTCATAGGTACTCAGAAATAAGGTCTCACTGCACAGCTCATGCCACCTGCCAAAATCCGTGTAGGCTCCTTCAAAGTCTATTCCCCAGGGCAACCCAAAGGCAACATTTTGTTATTCACATCCTGCTTATTTCAAGCAAATGAACACCTTTGGCTGCTTAAGTCTTTACTTCAAGCACGCAATGAAACACGAATAACGAATTTGGAATAGCACTCCAGTTCCATGCTTCAGGTGCCCCATTAACTTCCACCCTTCCGTCAGAAACCACACACAGACCATCCCTTCAAAGTGAGCTCTTATCTCATATTCAGGCTGAGAGAGGTGGGGCTGTTCAGCTTGGAGANATTTGGTACGGACTGAAGCAACAAATCAGGGGAAGTTCTAATTATAAACAATACTGAAGTGTTGACCTACAAAGAATTACTTTCTGGTGTTGCTTCTCCACTTCAAATATTTTAAAACTATCATAACCTGAAGTCTCTGAACCATTCCGTCCTGATGGGTCACCACTCTGCTCCTCTCAGTTTGTCTCACTGAGAGACAAACCAGTTGGCCAGTTGGCCCCAAACACTGGACAGCTGAAGTCTGGAGCAAGAGCATTCATATTAGAAAGTTCTCAGCCACAGAACGTCTTTCACTTGACTTAACAAAGCTTTCAAGCCAACACATAAGTTGATGAGGAGTCTTAGGCAGGAATCCACAGGACAGAGAGCTGCGTTAGCGCTTCTCCTTACACAACAACTTGCTTTTATGCTCAAGCTGGCTCGTTTTTTAACAGTGGGCCTAAAATCATGGTAAAACTTCTAAATACCTACAACACATAGAAACAATTGAGCACAGACACACTTCAGTTTTTAAAAAGCTCAACCACCTCAAAAGACACAATTATACGTACACAGCAGAAGTAAAATGCACTGGAAAGCACAAATTTCAACATACAGCAGCAAATTAAGGCACTACATCTACAGATGTCGTTTCCTTCTATATTAAAAGAAACCTCATGCTTGGATTCTGGATAAATTAGATTGTGCCATTATGAAGCATTTTTGGCATAAGTCCAGGAGAAAGCTGCTCACTTTCTTTTGTATTTACAGCCCAGATTATCTAAATGAGAGACTGAACGAACACCCATATAAATTAAATCTTAGTGAACGCAAAACAGATTCAGTTCCTCAACAGCAATCCAACACTGAAGATTAAAGGGAACTGAGAAAGGAAAAACCTAAAAATGTCAGTGAAGTCACTATTTGTGCATGCACCTACATGTCTTAGGAACTACTGGCGTGATTTTTTTTTTTTCCCTAAGCTCCTAATTGCTTCTTACCCGCACCTCCTGGAACAGAAGAGATTGCTCTTACTTGCTGGCGAAAATTCTCACACCCTGCAGGAGATCACTTTACTCTTATCAACGTCTTCAACGCCTTCAAGGAAGCCAGTGCAAACTCTGCAAGCCAACGTAAGTGCACCCGTACAGGATAAAAGGAAGCACATGGTTATGAATTTGGAAAAAAACAAAACCAAACCCCCACATTGTGGGCATATAGCTCATAAATATGAATGATTCTTTCTAGAATCGTTGATTTGCAGAGAGAAGATAAATCTAAGTTAGTAGCCATGATAAACAATTAGTACTTTTAATTTATTAACTAATTGAAAGTGACCTAAGAGCGCACCTCATCTAACAAAGACGTATCAGCACTGTTACTATTGGCATTTGAGGTGACATTGCTCAAAACCAGGAAGATGTTTCCTCCTGTAAGAGCACATAATCCAGGTTTACAAAGTGAAAGAACATAAACACAGCTGAGAAGGGATTCGATTCCCCCAGCAGCCTAACAATTCCGGTGGCTTTCTAAGAGCTGTCAACTAAAAGGAGAGTTGAAGGGAAAAAATTGAAAGCACTGAAGTTCACTTTTTACAGCAGACCAAATAAGGGATTTTGAATATTTCTGTTTAGAAAGATATAGCTCAAATCCTATAAAACTAAGTAAGGATACCAAGTGTTGCCCGCTCTTTTTACAAGCAACTTCAACAAGACAAAGCTGTCCACATGACTCTTGTTATCAGAATTTTGGACAGCTCTGACATGGCTACTCGCTCCAAAATGTTTTTAATCTATTGCACCAGTCAAAGAGCATTTTACAGAGCAGTATCGCTGTGGATAGCACCTATCAGTCAGACTCTGCTATAAGCCAAAATACTCTTTTTTTCCTCCACAGACTACAGTAATGAGAAATGGTGTCGTGATTATTTCCTAAGCTGTTCTGCACTGAGGACGGCAGAAATTATCAGAACCGAACTAGTAGAGATTATGAAGCGTATTGAACTTCCCATTTCAGAACCGGACTTTGGATCTAAAGAAAATACACTGAGCATTAAGAAATCTCTGTTATCCGGTTACTTTATGCACGTAAGGAAAACTATTGTGATTTCATCTTGCTGCATTGTTAACTTACATAGAATACTTCCCGAGAACTTCAGTTAGGTAGAAGAATCTTTTGAAGGAAGGACAAAAGCCATTTTTCACCACAGTGTATCAGACAAACACTTCCGCCAACTCCACTCTTCCCCCTCTGGGGTTGAGCTATCCCAGCAGGAAGCCCCCACACTTCCCTGCAACAGCAAAACCGTCAATGTGCCTTTTCGCTGAAAAAACTCTTTTAACTGGTAATATTCTCTCAGGCCTGATGTCCTTTTTGAAGATGTTTTTGTGAAAATACCCTAGAAACAGATAATCGTCTTGTTGAATATGTTTAGGTTTACATCATACACAGCTTTCTTCATCTCAACCAAATGATCCACTCTGACTGTAACTGTAAACATAAAGATTAATTTATTCCCACTGGAAACATGCTTTCCTTCACATCAATATGCTCCACTCAAATACAAGAATGACCCCTCCAAACTGCAGTACTTCAAGTGCCTGGCCACACATTGCATTTTAAAGTCTTTTAATTCTTGAATATGTCTGTTTTCACACAGACACTTTAAAGCCACTTCAAAGATACTTACTGGATAAGCCTGTCCTCAGCTGTTGCAGTTTCCTTCAAAATATGCACATCAACTTTTTTTTTTAAACTCCTAAGCCTCATTTCGTAGTACCCAGTCCCTAGCTTTCCCACCGAAATTTGGGAAGAGGTTTAGGTGCTCCAGTTAAAAGTATGTGAAGACAAGTTTAATTCCTGGTTTTAATATAATAGGCAAAACCTGATCGATGCACCCTGTACATTCAATTAATTAATGGGTAACTCTTTGCATTTTTTTTCTAGATTGCTCGTGATATAGATGGCTCAGGTAACTACTTAATGTTAACAGACCGACAGGTGGCCCAGCTTCATCCTTTCTCATCATATTATAACACGAGAAGGATTCCTGAGTGGGTTTTATTCCATGAGTTCAGTATATCGGAAGCCAATTCCATCCACGTTGTCTCTGAGATATCACCTGATCTGTAAGTGAACAAACCATTTCTCCTCTACCTCAGAGATTAATCTAGCTGGAAATTTCTTTGTTCCCTGAAAAGATATTTTCCAGCAAATCTTTTTCACAACGTGTTTCACAAGAGAAGGCTCTGGGGAGACCTGATAGCAGCCTTCCAGTATCTGAAGGGAGCTCCAGGAGAGCTGGGGAGGGACTCTTGGTCAAGAAGTCTAGTGACAGGACGAGGGGGAATGGTTTTAAATTGGAAGAGGGGAGATTTAGATGAGATTTTAGGAAGAAGTTCTTTCCTGTGAGGGTGGTGAGGCACTGGAACAGGTTGCCCAGGGAAGTTGTTGATGTCCCATCCCTGGAAGCGTTTAAGGCCAGGCTGGATGGGGCTTTGAGCAACCTGGTCTAGGGAGAGGTATCCCTGCCCAGGGCAGGAGGGTTGGAACTTGATGATCTTTAAGGTCCCTTCCAACTCCGACCATTCTGTGATTCTATGATTCTATGTTTTATGTACCCAGCCAGATAAATCATTTCCTATCAACTGCTTACAGATTCAAGAAAAGGGTTCAGTCTTCCCTCTGCAAAAATCTCTTTACACTGATAATATACATTTCACTGTCCTATCTTTTCTACTTCCAATGTTTTTAACAAAGCCTTTTTGATATTTTTCATTCAATAAAATTATGTTCAAATTCAGAAAAATTACTATTTAATGCAATCTGCAGCATTAAGAACTGAAAGACAACAATCTGAAGCGTAGACCGAGTACGTGAAGTGCAAGTCTACCGACAGCACAACTACAACATCTTGCAGAGAGTTTTGGTTTTGAGTTGAAATATCAACTTTTTAGCTGTTTGCATCACATGTTGCTGGTGTCTTTTGTACGAGCCTGGAAATAGCTATTCAAATGTTTCAAAATTCCCTAAAATAATAATAATCTTTTGTCTTATTTCCTCACCAGATTCATGGAGCTGGTACCTCAGTACTATTTTAGTAATCTTCCTCCTAGTGAAAGTAAGGACATTCTGCAGGAAGTGATCAATCACTTGTCACCTGGTTCAGCTGTGAAGGAGGAACAACAAACTATCGACAGCAAAGAAAATGAAAATTTTCCCCAAACTTCCACTGAACAAAGATGTAGTATTCAGTGATTTTCGGCTGAACCATCATATACTGGACAAACATAAATAAAAACTGCATATACATCTGCATCTTAAGCCCATGTAATTATTTCAAACTTTTGGCATATTTAACAGCAGAAGCATTTAACAAAAGGAGTTTCATGCACTATTTCATAACAAAAATATATGATTTAGTTTTGGTTAAAAACATATTGATCAGATCTTCAAGTTTTCTGGTAGCATTGGGTTTTTACTGTTTAAGGATGATACCAAAGTATAGTAAGATCCAATACTTAAAAATATTAATTTGATGGATATTTTCAGTTGTACCACCTTCTTGTCTTCTAAGTGAATAGAAGAAGCATTTGAGCAGTACAAAACCGTTAACTTGACAGCAGTCTTTGGAGAAAATCATGAAGTCAGAGCTCTGCATGGCCGCTTTACAAAAACAGTGTTTGTAGGGAAGTTCAGAGTGAGAGATAGTCTTTGAGTTTATCCATAATTTCATTAATTCCATCAGCTGGAACAATCATAACAGTCCGCAAAGGTTTCATTGGTACATCATCAAAGGACCATCTGCCACCCAAACAGGTGTCACTTTCTTCTTGCACAGAGTAGCTGAACTTCAGAAACGCTTTCTAAACAACAGAAATAAATGCAGTAGGATTAACATTTTTAATTAGCATGAAGATTAATACATCTTCTAAGCAAAGTAAAAATAATGATAAAAATTATGCACATGCTTATTAAGAAGTTATTTTCGTCCCTCTCACAAGGCCCACCAAAAAAACCTACGAGACAATCCACTATTAAGTGCTTCAAACTACTTGCTTTTCACAGAATTTATAGAATTTATATTAAATACTAAAATATAATGATAGCAATCATTTGAGAATCAGAAAAAAGACCTAAGAGGGAAAAAAACCTCACAACAACGCTCCTTGTATATGCTTACTGTACCTCATTTTAGACAGTTTCAAGACAGTACCTCATCCCATTTATCGCATTAAGAAATACTGACCCTTAGAAGTTATTGTGCCAACTAGCAGGGATCCTTGACCAATGAAAGAAGTATCAGGCTCTTAACAGACCTTCAACCCTGGAGCAAGAGCAAACCAGTAGCTGTGTAGTTTCAAGAATAAGCAGATCAGCCAAAACCCAGACTAAAGAAGCAGTGAGACAGCACAGGTAGAACAGAGCCTGCATTAAAGGTGACAGTTTGACACAGGCAAGATGTGGAAGGCCTGTAGCAATGAACAGGCTCTGCTCTTCTCGTGGCCAACTCTAAAACTGTCAAGTCCTAATAATTAATGTACCTGTAAAAATATGTGGTACAGTAATCCTCTCCTTCACACTGCCAGTAGAAATTACATATTAAGGCAATGGGCACTAATATGAATCCTGAGCAGGACTTCAAAAAGCCCTTGGAAAATCTCTAGGTGGCTGGAGCCCCTGAAAGACGCATATATCAAGGTTGTTTCTTCAAAAAACAGGTGTCCATAACGTGTACTATTTCTTCTCCATGATATATACAGCATACAGACACAACAGTCCCTTTTTACCAGCTTTCCCAAACAAAATGCTTGATGGATAAGAAAAACTAACTGAACAAATGTTTCTAGTTCTCACTCAATTCAGATTAAGTAGTATGAACTGAACTCCTAAGTGGAACAACTTACTTAACCTCTTCTGTTAGCAGCGAAAGCTAACATCCAGACTCCTTTAAGGTTTGCTATTTCCTAACAAGGCTGCAAATTTATTTTTGGAAGAACCATCAAATGGAGTGCTTTTGCACAAGAACAAACAATTTGAGCAATGGATGCCCTACACCTTTAATCAATTCCAAGTCTGCTTAAAATGGAATTTTTCCTCTGCTCCCTCAATAACATTTTAAGGAACAGAATAACGCACAGGGAACTGACAAGTGCAAGAAGGCATCTCTCCGTTTTATCTGACCCTAAGCGTCTGCCTCACCATATTTAATACTATTTTATGGCAATCTAATTAACATTATGTGCAATCAAGGAGGATATAGACTCCAACACTAATTTAACACATATACATTATTAAATATAGAGTCCCACTTAATCTAATATCCTCCATAATGTTTAAAATGTATTTGTTAAAAACACTAGACAGACTGTTAAAAAGAAAAGCATGTTCAGCTTGAATCTATCCACTTGGGTCGAAATACACTGCCATTTAGACAAAAGCACGCAATTAGTCTTTAAATGCCACTCAAATAACAAAACAGAGATCAATACAAAATAGGCCTCTAGAACATCACAGCCACGGACACATGGGCATCACAGGCTTCTTCCCTTCAGCTTTTCAATAACATGTTTACACAGAGCCCAAGTTCAGTAGGTAAAGCTGCAATGGCAGGAACACACACAATCCCAAATTTGTTACTGCACAGAGGCTAAAATACTATTCCTTAGAGCTAACAATGGATTCCCTTCACCTACACGTTTTGTCTTCCCAAGAAATAAAATTACAGCTGTATCAGCCTCTGATAGAAAGTGTCATGAATGATTACACACAGGAACCTTTCCATTAACCACATGACGCATGTACTTTATCATGTAGGTGCTGCCAGAAATGAAAAATAATGTGCTCTTGACAAAGCAATAATACTGTAGAATAATATTTTTAAAGCTTTGAAAAAAATATGAAACAATGAAAAACTCTCTTTGCATTTCAAAGCACATTTTAAATTTCATTTGCTGCATCTTCCCCTCTCCTGATCTGGTTTGGGAGCACAAGAATTTTGCAGACAAGTTCCCTCAGGAAACAGGAAGTAATAATTTCATCTCAGAATTTTAGCACTTTTTATTAATATACTTGTCCTGAGTAGAACAGAGACAGAAAAGGGAAGAGATAGCTATTTAACTGGATCTTCAAAAGTTTTTTTACTCTAAGCACATGTTACCTCATAGAAGAATTCTTCCTCTGCATTTGCAAACATTAATTCCTCCTTTTGCTGATTTCTCTCTTCCCTCCTCTTAGAATTGCTCTTTGTGGCCTCTGTGAAGGTCTTGCTGATAAGAAGATAGTAGTGGCACTTTCCACAAGGTTTGTTCGTTCTCTGTGCCTCAGTCAACTCTTTCCTAAGGTAAAATAAATGTTTACACATACAATTTAAAAATACATGTTTACAGACACAATTTAAACCCTAAACAAGTGTGTAAATAAACCTCATAATGGAAGGATATTCCTATTGCAGCTTGTTTTTCAAAAGTGCCAAAGAACGTAAGTTTTGCACACACATTTCTAGTACTCAAACATACTATTTGCACTTTAAAACAATAAAAATAAGCATGTATTTCCACACTTCATAATATAACCCTTTTTTCCCCCAGAATCTTGTTTATGGTAGAGGGTCTGTGAAATCATTCCAAGGGCAACTCTCCGGCAAGTTCATCACATTATCAGTGGCGTGAAAAACTACAACTGAAGAGCCAAAAGATGCTCTTGCCCACCCTTGCGTTAAACATGTTGTCACTGCAACACTCCAAAACTTTTGAAGACACAGGTTGAGATCTGAATTTTAGTTGTGACAAGTGCTGTATTAGTGGTAAACATAAAAGCCAGGCCTTCAAGCCCCTCATTTCTTTCTTTAAAAACCTTCTTGACCAACAATATCTACATGTTTTCTTTCACATCAAAGTCATAATTCTTTAAAGGCCTATTTTGTTCTTTAAAAGAGCCATGACAGCAGTCAACTTATCTGATTTCTAATCCCACCTCATACAAGAGTAAAGAGGAAAAAAAAAATAAAAAAAATCTTCATTAGCTACTGAAGCTCCTTATCCAACACAGTTTCCTGGGTCTCAACATGGAACTAAAACAACATAACGCTGTAGGTCAATGGATTTGTTTACTGACTGTCATGCAGTCTATGATATAAATCTATGAACTGGTACCTAATCTGCTCCACTCATTTACTTGAAACTTAATATGCTTACAAGCCTTCAATCCAAATCTTCCATTCCAGAGCCAGAAGTTAACAAATGAGCAGAAACATGCATGTTGCTTATTATCAGCATGCTAGAAAAAATTCTCATTTTTAAATTTTCCTAGATCAATACCAAAATAATCTGCAATACAAATATAAACCACAATATACACACAGCTATTTCTGCAGTAGGACAGCACATATTCCTAAATCATTTGTTCTACCTTAAAGAGTCTGAAAAGCCTGAAGATATAATAAATACTAAAAAAGTAACTGAAGACATTATACAAGATGATTTTTTTTCTGTTCACGTCTTACCTGTATCTGTAGTATCGTCTGTCTAAACATAGTTCTATATACACAAAATTTCTGAAAAAAATATGAAGAAAAAATACTATTCCACACATACCAAAGAAAACTCCAAACAAACTTACTGGAGCTGCTGGTGCATGGGCAGAGCAATCTGTGGTGGTACGTTAATGAATCTTTCACTTAGGAGAAGACCCACAGGTTTAGTGCTGTCATTTAGGAGCTTATTCAGTTGTTCAACTACATGCTGTTCGCAGCTCTTCTCACACCGACTCAGAATCAGCTCTTTGATTTGTTCAGCACACTGTGTACCCTAGAAGCAAATCAAAAGGCATATTTTCTTTATATTATAGTACAATTATTTATACAAGAAAAACTTGAATGTGAACTTCAGGGGAATATTCTACAGGCCTACTGGCAACTTCCTTAAGCAGTCTCCAACGCACTGGACAATTTCTCTGAAATTATTTACCAACCCCAATAGCAAACAAAGGTTCTTAACTGACAGGAACACAGCAAGGAGCTGCAACACCAGCACACTCAACTGTAAAACTCAAAAGCTGCCAAAGATGAAAGAAATACAAAAGGACTGGCAGCTCGGTTACCCTGAACTACTTACTGGACCCAGTTTTAACTCTTTATCTCGCTCTTTGCTTTAGGTTTGACCTTCAGCAACCTACACAGGCCTAGATCCAAAAGAAAACTAAGTGAGTTGCAACTTTTAAAACCGTAATCATCCACGGTGGAATTCAAAATCCTGATCTGGCTCTCTAGGCTTGTTATACAAGGTAAAAAAGCAGGCTGCAGTCTCACTTACACTGTCTACAAATTAGTAAAGAATACTGACCTTTCTTTCTGTTAAGTTTAAGAAGCTTATAAAACCAAAGACTTCATCATCATCTTCATCATCGTCACTGCTGTCTTCTTGGACTTCTGCTTGCTATTTAATGAAAGAAACAGTAACAACTCATATTGACATTCTATTTCCACTCTTTGCAGCAAGAACTGTTTTTCTTTCCAGAAAATGCTCAGCAGATTACAACCATCTACGTAATCTGTACAAACACACAACCTACAAATTCTGGTTACAGTTATGAAATTGCCGCATCACTGAATGCCTCTGTGTACTTAGAGCCAGCTGCATAGAGCGCCAGGTCATCTGTCTGCTACAGCAGGATCTTTTGAAAGGCACTAAAATTTGACAGCTCATATATAATAAGCAGCATCTTGGTACAAGGTATGGCAATATCTTAAGGAAAACCAAATTTCTTCAGTTTCTAACATAAGACAGGAAACCCACAAAGTATTATAAGCCATACAGCAATAGAGCTTTGACAGAGTGAAACAAAAGGTTTAAGAAAACTCTGCAATGAAAAATCTTGCAAAAAAACCACGTGAGTCATGCAGTTGTAATATAAGGGTCATAATAACCATAAAAAAATTCAGCTCCTATAGAACAATTATCCTCAAAGAAATGCAGCAAGCAAGCACACCAGTTGCAAAGACAGGATTGCTTTTCTGTTGAAATTACTTAACAGACTTTCATAGAAAGAATTATGCTTCATTTAAAAACATAAATTCTGTCTTACCTTGATAATACTTCCAATATGATTCTGTTGTATTAATATATCAGTTAATTCAGCAGTGTTAACAGGAGCTTTTAGAAACAACTGGAATACAAGAAATTAGTATTAAGTTTTAGGCCTGATGATATATTGTGGGCTACTTAGTAGAAAATAAAGTCAGTAATTTCTCCAAATTGCTATGCAATACTCTGTTCCATTTTTAATCTCCCTTTAGTGAGTTTGTTTATTTAACTTCCTTCAATATAATATGCTAAAAACTAAAAATCAGCTTCTTGAAGCACTTGCTCCTCGAACCTCCACAAGCTGGTATTTTGCATACCTGGTATCCTTTTGAGTTTGGTACGATCTGAGTGCTCGCTGAGCATGGGCTTACACCAGAAATAGCCAAAAGATGACCGGAAGCTATCAGATTTAACAGATTATATTACTGGTCTGTTTTTTAAGGTCTGTAATTTACAAAAGAAACCTCCAGGAAATTGACTAACACTGAATGAGGTTTTCTGAGCAGCAACTAACATGACAAAGATGGCAAGATTATACACATCGTGGAAGAACAGATCACTGTGGCTGTAATTATTAAATTTTCATGAGCTGAAGCACAGTAAAACTGTAAATCAATACGGATAACGTGAACCGATGACTTTGGCTAGCTCTTTAGACATTACTTATTAATGGATATATCAACCAAACTAACAAGAAGTCAACGTACCTGTTGTAGTAATTTCTTTATCCCATTATAGTCATTGTCTGATATGGAATGTGCTTCGAATTCAATATTCACTTCCTACACAGAAGTAAAATAGAGAACATCAAGCATTCTTGGCAAGAAGCTATATCAAACCAAAGCTAAACTATAAGAAACTTGAAGACAAGTAATGGTCAGTATCAGAAATGGAACTTATTTCCATCTTTCTGTAATCTTAGCAACTCTTATAATTTCTTCCGGGGAAGTTAGAAAGCATCTGTGAAAGTAACTTTTTAAAACTAACTTACAAATTGTGTTGTGAACAAACCTTTAATGCTTTGTTCCTGCAATGAGCTTTACACAATTATGTTCGCCATAGCCACACGGACTCTTACGGCAGAGAGGCTGGATCAAGGCAGTTAAAATCTTAAATCTGTAGAACTGGAGTGTAGTATCTTGGAGAAAGACTGCTCCAGACTTTTTAAACAATTACATCCAAAATCATACTTCTCAAATCCTAATGGATTAACCCCAATCTGGAAGCCTGTTCAGCAGCCTAACCATCTGAAGATTTTATTAAGAGTTAAAAGTCAGTGCATATCTCCTTCTTTCCTAGGAAAAGGGACACTCCTCCCCTACTGCTATGTTTCACAACTAAACACTGGGGGTTTTTTTCCTCTTTTTTTTTCTGACAGAAAAGTAAATTAGAGCAAATCTTCAGTGTTGAAAGCACTGGTTTTCAAGTGGCTGCCTCCAGTCCCGCACAAGGGCCAGGGCAAGGTCTGTACACCAGACTGTGGCCTCGGGAATTCCAACATTTAAAAAAGAAGAAAACCAAACCAAACCAAACGAAACAAAATAAAAGACTCTCCAACAGCTAACCGAGTACATTTAACCTCGCAGATTAACGATTTACTCCACCAGTTAAGCCTGCGGCCTACGCTTTACCTCAGGAGCCGGCACCCGCGGCCCAGCCGGGCCCCCACCCGCAGGCGCCTCCTAAGGGGCTTCCCAGGGGAATAACCCCCCTCCCCAGCAGCTCCCAGCGCCGGCTGCCTGCTTCTGTGGCTGTACAGCTTGTTTCGGTGACAGCGATGGGAGACGGGAGGGCCAGGCTCCGGAGGGCAGCGCTGCCTGCACAGCAAGGGCCCGTGAGGGGAGGGCGGGCGCAGGCCCGGCGCGCCGGCTGAAGGCCGGGAGGAGGCTCCCCGCTCCCCCCGCTCACCTCATCGATCCTCTCCTCCTCCTCAGAGTCCGACTCTAGCTCGGATTCCGATTCTGACCCCGACTCCGAGGCGCTCTCCCCGGCGGGGGGCTGGTCCCGGGCCCGCCGCTTGGCCGGAGTGGCCATGTCTCC
>VXBW01001718.1:1955229-1990902 GCA_013400375.1 Thinocorus orbignyianus
CCCGCCGCTGGGCCGGAGTGGCCAGGTCTCCGCGGCCGCGCAGGCGCTCGGCAGCCGGTAGGCCGGGGCTGAAGCGGCGGAACTCAGAGGGCCTGCGCGGTGCCGGCTCCGGGACGCCCCGCTACCGGTTCTGCTCCCCGGGTGTGCACTGGGGCTCAGCGGGGCTCCACAGCACCGGGGTTCCCGGCAGGGCCCCGGGGAATCGCCGTGGGTGCGGCCCCAGCCCAGCCGGGCTGGGCCGGGGCAGCGCCGCCTCCGGTTGTGTGGAGGCCGCGGAGCTGAGGGTGCCAGGCGGGAGCTGGGGTATGTGGTGGCTGGGATTCACCCCGGGGAAGGCTGTGTTAAGGGGTGAGGGTCTTGGGGAGGGCTCCCGGGATGTGTGGGGAGCGGGGGACGCACGGGGGGACACCCTTCTCCTGGTTCCTGAAACCCCCGGGGTTTTCTCGTTGGGTTTCACCTGCTTTAAAAGAAATATCGTGGGCTAGGAATTCCCTCTAGTCTCTGCTGGGACTCAGAATACACTGGGAGACAGTGTTAATGGTCGCAGCTCCTTGCCCTGCGTGTTTAAAGGCAAGCAAAAGATGTTTAAAGGCAAGCAGAAGAACTGTCCCCTGTCACAGATAGTCCTCAGGTTTCCCCGGCTCTGGCCACCACTCGGCCTGGTGCTGCTGAACCTGTCAGTTACACTCTTGTAAAGAAAATAAAGCCAAGGGGTGGCTGAAATACGGTACTGGGGCCTGGCAGCCTGTCTTGGGCATCTGTGGCATTAGTTAAATTGCCAAAAGCCAAATTAAAAAAACGAATCAAGTGCTTACTGCTTACTTAGAGAAATAATTCTTAGACTAGTTGTAGGCAACTCCAGACAAACCAACAGAAAAAACAGCGAGGTCGAATATGATGAACACAGTGTAAATATGTTTTTTTATGAAAGTATGGATCAGGAAAATTTGTTGAAAAATCCTGAGCACTAAAAGCATAGCAGTGTCCATTAATGTTTGAGCTCATTCATGCGGATTCTGTTCCATTTAACTCTTTGTGTCTGGTGAATAAAGAAAGATAGGTGTTACTGAAGTGATTTCAAGAAGAGGGTTGGATGCTCGCTCTGCCAGCCAGAAGAAATCCAAGGCACGTGGCCTGGGATATGGTTTTGGCTTTATATATACAATCCAAATAGGTTAGAATTTGCATCTCTCTTTAAAGTGTCAAACGTATCTATGGTGCTCTGGGTTTTTTTATGAGAGCTGTGTCTGGGAGCACTAAGGTCATTCCCAAAATATGAACTGGTATTGACACACACAAGGAAAAAACCCAGTGTGGGGAACAATGTATTGGCAAAGCCCTTTTACTGCTGCAGTAAAACTGCCACTGTAGGTTTGCAGTCTGCATCTATATACAGTTTTCCATTGTGTTTTTGAAACTGTTATTGGTCAACAGCGACACTCGTTACTAACATTGCTTTTGGTAAAAATCCAGAATGTAGTGGAAAGGTCTGTCCTTTGCAGCTCCTCTGGGTTGCCACATCAAAGAAGGAGGTTTGTTCTTGCGTTTTGTGATATAGACACCGAAATAGCAGGAATTACTCTCAAATCTTTTGTTGCTGTTGTTAGTCGATTATGTATGTATTACATTAACTGTCAATTTGGTAGATTTCTGAACCATACTTATTGGCAGCCTTACAGGTAGGCTTTTTTAATTCATTGGTTACTAAAGCGATCTAATCATAGTAAAAAATGTTGGTAAGAAATGCATGGCATCAAATACCCTAGCCCAGGGAGTTTTAGAGGTTTTTTAAAAATGGTATCACAGTGGTGTTTTATAATTCACCTCCATTTATGTTTATGATAGAACAGACAATTCCCTTTGCACTTGGCAATCAAACCTCATTGTGTGACCCACATGGTTGCTTATAATCGGGATAGTATTAGAAAAGTTTAATATATTTTGCAGTTCTTGGTGTCACTGAGCAGCAAGAAACAAAAGGACCCATTTCTTTCTTTTCACAAGCTGTCCTCTGTATTAAAGATAGCTTGCAATTAGTTTGGGGTCAGCTTTTGAAATGAAAATAGAGTGACCCCCAGAGATGTTCTTTCTGTATAATGTTTTATATTCAAAATCTGCAAAGGTTTTCTTTTTGTAATATGAGAGAGTATTGGAAGTTCAGGTTAGATATTAGGAAATATTGCTTTACTGAAAGGGTTGTCAAGTGTTGGAAGAGGCTACCGGGGGGGGTGGTTGAGGCACCATCCCTGGAGGGATTCAAGAGAGGAGTTGACATGGTGCTCGGGGATATGGATTAGTGTTGGATGTATTTTGTGTGGTGTGTTGGGTTTGCTAGTGTTGTGTTGTGCGGTGGTTTGTGGGGCTTTTTTTTTGTTGTTTTTTTTGTGTTTTTTTTTTTGTGTAGGTTTCTTTTGTTTGGTTGGTTTTTTTTTTTGTTTCCCCCCCATTGGTTGGACTAGATGATCTCAAAAGGTCCCTTCCAACCTAGGTGATTCTGTGATTCTGTGATTTTTACTGTACTAATGCTGGGGACACGCATTGTAATCAGCTTTGTATTTTAATTGAGGGCACAGGGATGTTGAATTTTACTGTGTGATACTGTGAATGGGAAGGATTTCAATTACGTCTGTAAGCATAATATTCTGAATATGCATTGTTTAATGACCTAAAATTATCCTTCTTTTAAATTAAGTAAGGTGGACTGAATTTTAAGTAATGTGGACTCAGAGAAAACTGATTTTAGCCTTCAGTCGTGATGTACTGCCTCAGACCCTGCAGTTGCTCCTGTAGTTTGTTATCATCAGAGTTAATTGGGTGGTTCCCAAACCTCAGACTGACTAATGCAAGTTTTTCTTCATCTTGGTGTCTGTGTGCTCAAGACAAACAAATCTGTTGTCCTCTTATTAGCTGTTTGCAAGCCTAATGGGTTTTAAATGTTTTTGGTGGGGTTTTTTTAACATTTGAAGAACAATCTTTGCAGGGTTGTTACTGTGCTCACGCAATTAAAGTCCTTGTTCAGTGAGCCAAAAAGCAGGTGGCCAGCCTCGTCCTATCAACAAAGACTTGGCAGTGGAAAACTTTAGGTAATTTGTACACATTGGCTTTTCCAGGTATAGATTGAGCTCTGCTGGATCCAGTCATTGTTCTAAATAGAAGCTTTTTATGGTTGTTTAGAAGTTTGTGCATGCCTCTTGAATAAATATATAATTTATAGATAAAATATCAAAAATAGATGTTTGTATTGTAAGTACTTCTCTAGGAATACATCAAAAACTACCAAAGATGCTGCATGTCTTATTTATGTGCTTTCTCCTCATGCTCTTGGATTCAATAAGAATATTTCTCAGGGTTCTTGACTCTAAGTGTATTCAGAAGGAGGGTGGTTGTTTCAAAAATTGTATTTTAGCCATCTGTAGGGCAGCCCTCAGTCACATCCCAAGGACACAAGTAAACCAGCAAAAATACTGTGTTTCTCTTCCCCTTCTCAGAGCAGCGGGACAGTAAAGAGGTGAGTTTAGTTGGGTTGCACCCAGAGTGTTGGGTTTGAGGCCCTGGCATTTGGAAATGGGTATGTTCCCAGCAGCTTTTGGGCGCTCACACCTCTTGCCATGTCTGTGCCAACCTCTCTGAACCACACAGGCGGAAAGAACAGAGCGGTCCGAGAGGTTTATGGCTGTGGAAAAAGAGGCTTAGTTTTTTTCAGCAGTAAAACCAATAGCATCAGAGGGTGGTTGAGATCAAAATGTGTATTATTCATGAATGTGCATACTCACAAATTCCCTGGGTCAGGACTGTCTTACCTTGGACACTTGTAGCACCTTTTTGGAGAAAATAAATGAGCTTCCTTCTGGCAGGATTGAAACTAAGCCAGTGGCTGCTGGGGGTGCCAGGGCTGTGAGCCAGATGGCTAAGTCCAAAATCCAGCTTGTATGATTTCCTTGCAGAGGAGACAGCCAGGTAATTGCATCTTGGAGTAGTTCATGATATTTTATGGCCTTGTAGTTATTCTTTGGTTTCAGTATATATTTTTGCATGCAGGATCTAAACAAAGCAATTCATTTGATTGTCGTAAGCCATCTTGTTAAGCATGGATGCTTACCCATTGCTTGCTGTTACTCATTACTTGATGCAGTGATAAGGCACAGGATGGGAAGTTAATTCATTTCTAACTACCTGAAGTAATTAATTAGAAATCTGCTTTCCCCAGGTATACCTGAATGAACTCTCTCATGTCATCTGGGGCTTTTATTACAATACTTTTGGAAATTGGTCTTTCAAAAAAGTACTATTATCTTGTATTATACAGCTTGGAAGGATTTTTATCTTGTTGCTTACATTTACGTTTTGATGACTTCATGATGTTCAACATGTTTTCTGGAAATATGAAGATGTGGTAGGTTAGAGTTTACATTTTTCTTGGTGCTGTTCAACTTCAAAAGTAGTATTAGAAATGCTTTATACGTAGAGGATAAGAACTGAAGGTGGCGTTGTAATAGATTGTGAGTAGCATCAGCATCAGAACAAAAGTCTGTGCTGCACAGAACTATGCACAAAGTATGTTTTTAGAAGAATATTGAATTTTTTTAAACTGAAAACTTACAGTGTTAAAGTGAGTGAGAAAAGTCCCTCAGCCCTGCCTCCGCCAACCTGCCAGCAACCAAAGTACTTCGGAGTCCAACAGTCCGTAATTATTCATGTCAAAGAGAATTTGCTGGTATGTGACCTTTCAGGAAAGTAACACATAGATGATGAAGGTGAGGGAATGGATTTCTGCTTGTTTGTGTTACTGCATTTGTTTACTTTGATGCTTGGTGAATTTGCTTTCGTGTTGTAACAGGCTTTGAATTCAGCACCAGAGTCAGCTTTGAAGGAACTGGGAACCATCATCTTCCAGTTTAATGGCACAATATTTTTTTTTTTCCAGTCCTGCATTGTTTACTATAGATATATCAAAGAAGGCATATGAATATTATGTATGTTATATTATGTTTTATAAACATTTTTATTTACATTTTGAAACACTGCCCTGCACATGTTTTCCCCCAAGAAAAGGGTGAGTTCCCAAATGCACCAAATTAAATTGCTTGATACATGAGCCATTTTATACTCATTATGATGAGCAGAGGGTGGAAAGTAGCATGAAACTGAATAGAATAGAATCAAATAGAATCGAATCGAGTAGAATAGAATGAATTTTTATAGATAGGAGCTTATTACATCCCTGCACTGTAGAGGTTGTTACTTCTACCAAATATTCTCCTTTATTATGTATCTCCTTTCATTATGGTTTCTCCCTTGAGGGCATTATCTAAAGGCAGCATGTTATTTGTTGGCCTTATCAGGGTGGATATTCCCGCCCAGAGAAGGTCCGTTAGCTGCTTACTCATTGCATGGAGAGCAGGGCAGCTGCCCAGGACCTTTGAAGCTGAGCTAGTAAAGCCACTGTTCAGCAGAAAAGTCCTCCAGATCTAATTTAGATAAATTCCCTTCTTGTATTTCAGAGTTCTCTTGCAGTTGTTTGGTAAACAATGAAGGTTCTGTTGCTGAAGGATCCCAAAGACAAAGATTCAGGACCAGATCCCTATATTAAAGTGAGTAAACTTTAAAAAAAGTAAACAGTTGTGTCACTTTGCTATTAAATAACAGTATTATGTGTTCAGCAAGGTATATTGATTTAACTGTTTCAAGTGAAAAACGTGTTTAATCAGAATTAGCAGTGCATGTCTGAAATGATGATATTTTTAAGAAAAAAAAATCAAAATTAGGAGTGCATATCTGAAATTATTCTAAGAAAAAAGTGTGCTGGAAAGTTTGCTGTTACTGAAAAAATATTTTAGTTACAGGGCATTCATAGTGAATTCACTGTTAAAGTTCTCAGCAAAGTACTGATATTAAAACAATTTCATTTTAATTAATTAATATTGATTGTGTTCATGTGGATAGAATTAAGATTATAAAAAATACTAATAGTTGTAATGGAAATGTAACATGAAAGAGAGGTTACCTCTTCCTGTGGTCCCTTCTGCTGCTGCCTTTAGTCATGTGAGTAGGTTTTACTCCTCAGAGCAGTTTTATTGACTTTAAAGAATGACAGAGGTATTTTGAAGCACATTTGCAGGCCTGTGTGATGGTTTGTCACCTGGGGACTGGTGCGTGCTGGAACTGTCCAGGAGCTACATATGGAGCCTCGGTTCCACAGCTGTTTGTTCAGTTTTATGTTGTAATAGTAAATAAGTAACAAAACCACACTAGATTTACTAGTAACAGCAAAGAAGATGCCTTTGCATTTTACCTCAGTAAAAAGAAATCCTTGTGCTGTCTTGCTCGATTATTTGAAAAAGAAGAAAACTACTGTTTGACATTGATTTCAAGAGCTATATCTTTTTTTTTTTAATAGGAATTAGGATTATGTGGATTTGAAGCAACTTCGATTCCAGTTTTGTCATTCGAATTCATCTCTCTTGAAAGCTTATTTGAGAAGGTAGGGTTTAAATTGTTTCAGTTGTCTTGCATTTCAACTGAACTTGTCCTGTAGTGACAGGACAAGGGGTAACGGTTTTAAATTGGAAGAGGGGAAGTTTAGATTAGATAACAGAACGAAATTCTTTGCTGTGAGGGTGGTGAGAGCCTGGAACAGGTTTCCCAGAGAAGCTGTGGCTGCCCCATCCCTGGAGGGGTTCTAGGCCAGGCTGGATGGGGCTTGGAGCAACCTGGTGTGGTGGGAGGTGTCCCTGCCCAGGGCAGGGGATTGGAACTGGATGAGCTTTAAGGTCCCTTCCAACTATTTTGTGATTCTATTTTAAGTCATGGTTGCCAAGATGCTGTGTGTTACCTTGATTTAATAATACTGCTGCCCTTTGTGATGCCTCTCTTTGTGTTTCCACAAACACGGTTGTATGCAATACCGTATTCTGTGTAACACAATACAATATTGTATACAGCTTTGAGCACGTTGCCCATACTTGTTAGGGAATTAAGGTGGTCACATTGAATTCACAGTTAAATTGTTGGACTGTAGGTAGTCACAGGTATCAGGGTGTTTCCTCACAACAAATAATGAGAAGACTGTAGTGACAGCAGAAGGTTCCACATGGCTCACCCTTAGGCCGTGCTGAAATCCCCTACGGCACCTCCTCCTTACAGGGGATAAAACTGCATAATCCATGCTTCTCTTTCTACTCTTCAATGTATATATTTAAAATGTTGATTTCTGTTTTGGGCATTTATTGAAGCTGTTTTGTTCTTTGCAAGAATTTAAATAATTTATCAATTTAATTTCTTCAGTTATTTACTCATTGTTTTCCCCCATTTTTTTCTTAACTGTTCTGTTTCTAAGTAGCTCTCTCATCCAGAATGTTACGGAGGCCTAGTTTTCACCAGCCCAAGAGCATTAGAAGCCATCAAGATATGTTTAAAGGAGAACAGTAAAAATGAAGGTAAGTGCATATTTATACTCCTTGGTCTTTCTGTTTCAGTATTTTGTGAAGTTGGTAATTCTATTTCCCCCACTGCTAGGTGTTTGGAGTATGCCTTTTTTAGAAAAGTTTTACCTGAGAATTCTTTTGGCATTAGAAAGGCCTCGTGCTAAGTTGAGGTTTTGAAGGACTGAGGGTTGGGTTTTCCGCTGTTTTAAAAAACAACTGTTTTTTTAAAAAATGCTGTTTTCAGAAATGAAAGGAAAGAGCTTTTTGTGCAAATTTCTATTTAGCGTGAGCGGTTTCAGCTGTGATTGTCTTTGCTGAAAGGAGTTGTAAACAGAAGCTCCCGCACCAGGAGTATTTTGATTATATTTGGGTTTTGCCTGAGCCTTTTAAACTACTGGTTTGTATGTCTAAACCTCCCTTTGCACTCTGTGCTGGTTTTTCCTCTGAGTTCTGCTGCTTGCCAAATGAACACTGCAAGGTGCACCTCGTCTGGCAGAGGGCAAACGGGCATTAAAAATACTACTTAACAAAAGCAGCCAAGAACTGCTTACTCAAATTAGGCTCTTAGAAACAAATTGTAGACTGTTATTTACATGATGGAAAAAAAAAAAATCATTAAAAATTCATTTTGTACATTCAGATTTGCTGAAATAGGTAGTGGAGCATTAGTTGTTATTATTTTGCTGTATTTGTAGGTTAGACTGAAATCCAAATAATAATTTAGCATTCGTGTTTTGTTGCCATGTGCTTTCATTTAACTTAATGTTTTTTTTTCAGCCTGGTTAAAATCTCTTAAACAAAGATGGAAAACCAGACCGGTGTATGTGGTGGGAAAGGCTACAGCTTCCTTAGGTAAGGGAGGGACTTGCCTTAATTGGGGAGGGATTCTTGAGCAGAGAGGGGAGCCATAGGATGAGGGGTAATGAGTTAAACTGAAAGAGGAGAGATGCAGATGAGATCTCAAGAAGAATTTCTTTGCTATGAGGGTGGTGAGGCACTGGAACAGGTTGCCCAGAGAAGCTGTGGCTGCCCCATCCCTGGAGGGGTTCAAGGCCAGGCTGGATGGGGCTTGGAGCAACCTGGTCTGGTGGGAGGTGTCCCTGCCCAGGGCGAGGGGATTGGAAGTGGATGGTCTTTAAGGTCCCTTCCAACCCAAACCATCCTATGATTCTAAAAGAAATCTTAGATAAATCTATCTTGTAAGTACAATTTTTGGAATATCAGCTGCTATTCAAGGATACCTAGAAAAATATATAGGTATGTTTTATAAATGGATGATTTTGAGAACAGGTTAATTGCATATACATTAGAACTATGCATGTTTACTTCAGTCAAGGATCTAGCCTCTGTTTTTTTGTGACTTCTATTGTAATGTGATTTAACCCCCCCTTTTTTCTTAATTTGTGCATGGCTGGCTTTTGTTGTTTTGGTTGTTTTTTTTTTCACTTCGGAAGTGAAATTTTATGAAGGGGATTATAACATGATTATCTGAGATGGAAGGGCCAGCACATCCCACTTTGTACATGCCCTTAGTGTTCCTGTGAGGCTTTTGCCAAACAGCAGCCAGCACTGGAACATCCTCCTGTCTTCAGCTGCTTTATTTGCCTTGACAAGGATGTCTGTGTGTGCGTGGATCAAGTTGTGTCTCACTTTCAGCCTATGTTTCTGTGATAGTAAATCTAAATTGTTCTGATTGATTTCAATGTTTTCCTTTGTTGTCTGTGGTTATAGTAGAAGAAATTGGTCTTATTCCACAAGGAGAAAAGTCTGGAAATGCTGAAAAATTGGCTGAATATATTTGCTCAAGTAAGTATCTAAAATCTTCTATATTTAAATTAAGTTTATATGCCTTCCATTGAGGATTTCCTGTAAATAAAATCATGTGAGCACTTAAACAAGGAGGTATGTGCTGTAGCTATCCCAGAATGCAGAACCCTGAATTCAGCTTCCAAGAATGTGAGTGATACCTCTAAAAGTTATCTGTGCTCCCCTCCCTGATCACAAGTCCCTCCCCAGCTTTCCTGGAGCCTCTTTAGGTGCTGGAAAGGGGCTCTAAGGTCTCCCTGGAGCCTCCTTTTCTCCAGGCTGAACCGCCCCAACTCTCTCAGCCTATCCTCCCAGCAGAGGGGCTCCAGCCCAAATTTAAAAAGGGAAATAAAAACCTTCATCTAGAGGAACCTAGAATGAGCACTGCTTTGAAAAGCCACATTATTCAGTCGTTCGAGGTAAACACACTCTGCCTTTGGCTTACCCTGCTCAGAGAAACACGTGACAATGAGTGCAATTATTCTAGATGGGATGAATTATTGTAGCTGCTGATTTAAAAGCCCTGCTGCTGACCACGCTGTGAACTTGCTGAACAAGGTGGTGGGTGCTTCACTTGTGGAAACGATGTCAAGAACCCTGATGCATTGTTTTTGGCTGTTTGGCATGTTAGACATGAAAGAGTGTTGATGAGCAAAGTCTGTGTAGTAGCAGAGATTTGCAGGTAGAAGAAAAATATGCTTGGAGCTGGCAGGTATTGTTATTTATGGCCAGAGTGCTCTGTAATTTATCAGCAAATAAATGGTTTTAACTGTAGGGAATATTTCATGATAAAAATGATAGTTGCCAACACAGGATTAAGTAATAAATCGTGAAAATTAAAAATGAAATTTTCAAGACAAAAATGCCATAAGTGAAGGATAACCCGTGTCTGTTCTCCAACATGCAAGAGGGGGGTTTAGGTGATATTTTAGTGCTAGGAAATCTACTTCTGTTAATGAATTCATGTTTGCAGAAGGAGGGGGTTTTTTGAGAAGGAAGATGAGAAAAATACCTGTGTCTTCTGTTGTCTGAATGTGAACAAAACCCCTCGGATCAGGGAAAGCAGTGTGTGTCCTGCCAGCGGAACGGTTCCTCACTGGGAGGCTGTGAGCGGCAGTTCCTGCATCGGAGCATCTCCAGGGCGGTTTCATACCCGGATACCAGCAGGACATTTACATTAACCCAATGCTGCTGCTCCTCCATTAATTAGCCCTGCAAAAAATCACCATTTTTGAACGCCCTCGAACTTTGATAACCCACCACTGGATGGATTTCAGTCATTAGAGACTCCTTGTTGTTGATAGGCACAATCATACCCAGTGATTTATTCTGTTCTGCTGACTTCCACACTCCCCCTTTATCGTGTAGTTTATAACACCCTCTGAAGTACAGACTAAATTGCCTCACGTTCCCTGTTATGTATAAACTTATTTTTGTTTATGCATAAAAGACTAAGTAAATGAAAAGCTCTACAGTTTTCTATCATTAGAATTTATTGTCAGAATAAAAATAAAATCTGAAGCAGAGCTATTTCTTTTGTTGTTCACCTTCTGTGCTTTGGCATAGAGGAATTTGCTCCTTAGCCAGTTTGCCAGTCTTAATCTCTTTTCAAGGCCCAGCTTGTTCAATTTAATGACAGTGTCCCCCTTGTGTGGACACTGAAGCAAGATTCTGTTAGGCCAACGCATCTTGTGTTGCATTCACACCTACCAAGGAATTTTTCTGAGCTTTGGAAATGCAAGTCAAAAAGGATTGGTGCTTCTGTGCAGATGCCACCCGGACATTTCAATTAACTGACATGAGTTGGAGGAGGATTAATGCTGAAATATTTGGGTATTATCTGCTTCCAGCACTTAAAAAAAAGCATTTTTCTAGCAGTTGTCTCTTGGGGAAAAAAAAAAAGGCCTGGTGTTAAATTTCTATCCAAAAATCAAATTCTTCCTTGATTATCTTCTGTGAAGTGTCCAATAATCCTTTTTATTAGATAAAATCTAGGAGTGAAGTTTCCAAAACAATTAGCTTAAACCCTAACCCAGCAAATTCTGGAGACTCTCACACAGACAGGGGAGGCTTAGGATGGATATCAAGAAAAATTTTGGCACTGAAAGGGCTATGAAGCCTTGGAATGGGCTGCCCAGGGAAGGGGTTGAGGCACCATCCTTGGAGGGATTTAAAAGATGGGTTGACAGAGTGCGGAGGGACATGGGTTAGTGGTGGCTTTCATCATAGTTAGGTTGGGGGTTTGACTCTGATCTGAAAGGTCCTTTTCCACCTCAACAATTCTATGATTTACTGCAACATTCAATATCTGATACCTCAGAGATATTAAAGTTATTAAAAATGTAAGTTGATTAACTGTTTGTGTGTTCACAGGAGAGAAACCCAATTCCTTAGCTCTTCTTTTTCCTTGTGGAGCTCTGAAGAGAGAAGTGCTTCCTGCAGCACTGCGAGAGAAAGGTGGGGCTTCCCTCACTTGAATCCATCAGCTATGAGCAGAGGTGGATGTTTAGCTCAGGAACCAAATTTAAGTAACTAAAATAAATGGAATTTGCTGTTAGGTTGGCCAGAAGTTAGAGGGTGGGAGTAAGAGCCTGAGGCTGGGACGGAGCTGGGATGTGAGGAAGATTATTTGCCTTCATCTACACCCGTGCTCTCCTGAGGGTGGGAGGTGACCTGGTCACCACTGGCCAGTTTGCCATCGCCAGGTCCCCTGATCCCACATGTTTTAGTATGTCCTGACTCTCCAGAAATACTTTTTCTCTACCTTTTAAATCTTTTTAGTACACTTCAGTGCAGTTAGTATGCTGAGAGTGTTTTACTGAAATACTGGAAATTAATGAATCCCTGTTTAATTACAACTGTATGTTCTGATGCCAGGAATTCCCCTGGAAAGCGTGACCGTGTATCAGACAACCCAACACAGTGACCTGCAGGGATCGCTGAGCACGTACTTCGCACAGCAGGTACGGGGCGCTGATGGGATTGGAGAATTTTGGGGGTTTAGGGTAACACCCAGCAGAATATACTCCTTTTTCCCAGCTGTCTGTAACTGACTCTTGTGGTGATACACGAACATTCTGCATCGGCTTCTTGGTTTGTTCCCTGCTGACCACCAAAAAGAGTTTTCCTTTAGCAGAAGTTTCAGACAGGACATGAGTCCCTCAGTTATTTGGTAGGACAATGGAAACAAACCTAAAAGACATGGGTCAGGTTGAAGACAACATCTAACTTTCAAAATACATGGACATTTGAGAATAACTGGGAAATAATTACACACTCCCTTTATTCTCTTGAGCTGGACAAGGCTGCTTTGTCATTTACACCGTGCCAGAAATTACCTTTAGTGCGGGTATTTACTGAACAGCTTTATTATTAATTTTTATAAACATAATTGAACTATCACTGAGCAGCTTTGCTACGTTACACAGATCAGGATCCAGCAGTACTTACCTGCCCTACGTAGTTACAGCGTTGCTGCTCTGATTGTCCTATCCAGGATGTAATGATCTCATTTTAAGCGTATGGAGATATATTTGCTAGAATTGTTATTAATGTTTTTCCCTTTTTCAAACATCTATAAATGTCCCTAATCATGGATCGGTTCACAGGAAAAGTTATGAAGGTACTAATAAATCCTTTTATTGTTTTCAAGAGTTACCTTCTGAAGTTGTAGGAGCCTACATGGTATGCAAGATTAATTTTATTAAAAATACAGGTTTTTCTCCTTACGGAAAGTAGGACTAGAACCTGTGGTTACTTTTGCTCAGGGAATTCCAGCAAGTGTCGTGTTCTTCAGTCCATCCGGTGTCAAATTTTGCCTCCAGCACATCCAGAAGCTTTCGGGGGATTTTCTCAACCATATCAAGGTATCTTCTCTTTAAAAATGGTGAAATGAGAGAGAGTAAGTTTGGGGTGGGTGAACACGGGGTAGGAAAGCTGTTACACCCCTTCCTGTTCTCTTTGGTTTATTTCTCTGAAAAAGCAGGTTAGAGTGAATACATAGATAGTGAATACAAACATTAAGGTTTGTAATTTGTTGATTTTGAATAAAAGAAACTATTTGGAGCTGGTACTGGCAGTTATTGATCATGATTAGCTTGTCATATCATTGTTCTTATTTATCTGTGTTCCGTAGAAGAGTTATCAAACTTGCACCCATCAATCTGTGCAGTGTTCCCCATCCCGACTCCTCCTCCTTTTTATTGACACACTCTATTACATATCCCACAGCCTCTTTTTTGGGGAAAAAAAGAATTGTTTTCACCTAGAATTAATTGTTTCCCCCACTAACTCGCCCCGTCTCCACTGGGCAGAGGCTTTATTTTCTCTTAATGATGGGAAGGTGGGAATGGTTCTTGCTTCAGTCAGTGATATCAGACTGAGTCAGATTAAAATTTCCCTTTTTTGTGGGACTAAAAGCTTTGAATGTTTGTAACGGTGAGAGAATGTAATCTTTCCTAAGTAATTTTTAAGTAGCTTAATTAACAGGTGATTTTTAATACCCAAAACGTAGTTGGTACAGTTTATTGAGCTTAGCCATGCAAGCTGATAGACTGAGTGTCAGCAAAGGAGGAAGAACACGCACCTCAGGAAGGAGGAAGAGCTGATGCCACATGGGAACATGCAGTTTTCATGGTAAATAACCTCATTTCAGTTCGCTGCCATCGGCCCAAGCACTGCAGAAGCCCTGGAGGCCGCAGGAGTGTTGGTTGCCTGCACTGCCCAGAGCCCCACGCCCCAGGACCTCGCTGCCGGCATCCAGAAAGCGTTCCACACACAGAACTGCCGCTTATCCATATAAGAGCTCAGCGGGTGTTTGAAGGCAAATATTGGATGGTGTTGTCCTGCAAGAAAGTATTTATCAGGAATAAGAAGCACCGCCCTTGTCAGGGCCCTGGGGGAAGAAGTTTGCATCTAAATACCTGGGAATGGTAGAAGCTGTCCAGCATCTGTTCAAGCAGCTGGCAGTTCCCCTTTCTCTCCCATGGGCAGTGTAAATATTTCATGTTGGCGTTCCCAGTATGTTGAAATAAATTCAGTGGGTCACCTCAGGTATCTCCTGGCACACAAGGTAAGGTTTTCCTTTCTCTGTGTAATCGTTTTTACACACACACACCATCTTTTTCTCCTGTAGAAGAAAAGCATACTTACACTGGAACATTTCCTGCTGTGAAGCTTACTGGATCATTGTTCTGGTTTTCAACTACTTATGTTAAACCCATGATTGTATATTCTCACTGGATTAGGACAATCACTGTGTGGAGTTCAGAGCAGGTCAGCTATTGCCTCAATATTCTTATAGCATTTTAAAAACTAGGTTTAAGTTCTTATGAAGAAGGAAGATTTCTTAGCAGAGAAATAAACTGGCTTATCACAGTTAAGAATGGTGTTAAAGTTGTCTGCTTCAGACAAATTTAATTGTGTATCGGTATAAGGAGAAAAAGCAATCCCATTTAGCACTAGTGCTAAGGAATTTATATAAGATTTAAATTATAATATACTCAACTATAATCCTTATGGAAGTCATTCTTGTTGTTCATGTAGTGCTGAGAATAATAGAGAAATCCTCATTTGCTGTAAGTTCCTATTAGCTTAATTCGGAGTGTTTGTCCTGAATTTCCAATCAGGTAAGATGCTCTGTAGCTGGGATCAGAGTTAACCAGAACCCAATTACTTTAATAGAGAGTGAAGTCATTTCAAGTTGCATATTTGGATTCTCTGCATTTCTAAAGCCACATCAGGTCTCTGTCAGGATAGAAATCTCTATGAACGGGGGTTTTCTGGGTGAAAACACAACGATGCTTTTTTTTGTATGGGGAATCTTATCTCCCACCCTGAGAGTGAGAATCACCTCCTCAAAGCAAGACCCTTAAATAGTTAATTCATTACTTTTAAGTGCAGAGAGAGTAAAAAACCCCTACAAAACATCCATACTGTTCGTCTCTTTAAGTGAAGTGTCTTTTATACCATTGTTGTACAATAATGAACCATAGTTATTTATAAAAAAAAAAAACCAGGAAGAAACCACATGTTCTATTTTTTAAGTGTTATCTGTAAACAATCTATATTTCTAAACTGCAGGATCCTCCCATGCTGAGCTGAGGACTATACTCATTTGTCAGACCTGATTTTACAGATATTTTCCAGCCCTCACTGCCTTTCAAATGGTTTTAATTCTGTTGAGCAGTTTGTTTCTCCGCTGACAGTCATTAGTCACAGCCAATGAAAAGAAAGCAGACTGATTCATGAGTTTAATAAATAAATTTTATTATTTAAAAATATGCTCTCATTTATTCACAGTTTCAAGTCTGAAAAAGATAATACTCTTCTTGATCAATTCAAACACGGCTAAACCCATTCACTTTCTGGGGTAAATGAAATCCTCAGGATGGCTGATATTTTTAAGTGTTTTGCATCAAAGCTCTAAAGGCACAGAGTTTTGTGAGGGACAGCTGAGTAGCATGTCTGCAAATGCTGCAGAGATTGCCTCAGACAGCTCTGGTTCATGGTACCGCTCCACCTCTTCCAGTGAAGCTTTGCTCAGGAAGGACATTCCATTAAATATCAAACCAGAGCAATGGCAAGATTAGATTTCTATGCAAAACATTTGTATCATTGCAAAGCCCGGTACCTGTAAGAGAAAACTCCTTAATTTCTCCAACAAGGGGTTGTTGATGTTTATATCCACAACCCCGATTTGGCATTTCAAACAAAAAGCCCCCAGTAACCGAGCTGTTACGGAGCTCTCAGGGGATAAAAAGGAATTCCTGTTCTTTCCCAGCCATACAGTGTAACAGGGTGGTGGCATCACCTTCAATAAATACAAACGTCACATGGGAAAAAATACCAGTGATCCCAGGACAAGGCACTGTTCCTGCTGGTTTGTAACGTTTCAGTCACTGGACTCCTGTGTTACTGCCTTCGCTTGGAGTCAGCTGCTCCAGCAAATTTAACATCACCTCTGTCCGGTCCAGCAGGGTCAGGCTTTTGTTAGCAGTTGCCCGCAACAGCAGGGAGTAAACTTGCTTGTTTGTTTTAAGAACAGCTTCTTCTTCATTAATGCCCCTAAAAAGAAAACAGGTAATACGAATTATTAACCTAACCACAGTATTTTCTTCTGAAAATTATGAGACTAGTTATTAAACAACAAAATCAATGACTATCCCTGGGAAATGACAAGGCTGGTGTTTTCATTTGAGTCTCTTATTTCCTTGATTTCTTCTTCCTGCAATTACAGTTCGGAGACTTCCATGCTCAATACCTCTACACAGAAGAGCTTTCCCTCTTTTACTCGTCTGCAAAGTTTCCAATTTTCTCCATTTGAAAAATACCATCAATCCCTTCTAACACAGGTGCTGCTCTTCTGCTTCAGCACTGTCCCCCCTCCTCTTTCCCACCCTGCTCTGCTACATTTATTAGCCTTGGCTATTAAATAAGTGTCCCAAACTATAAAAGACAAAAAAGCTGCCAGTGATATTATAAATAAATGAAGCCTGTGTGTGTGCAAGCAGCAATCAGTTTAGTTTCAAATGCTTCAGGAATAACCACGAAGTGGTGAAGCAAATTAAACTCCTAACACCTGGCAGAAATGGAACAGGTTTGTTTATTAAAAAGAAGAGGTAGTCAATAAAAAGCCACTGAAGTTTCCAGGGTACATTACAAGAATTCCCAGAACTAAGCATTACTTTCAATTACTTCTTTCCTCAACTTAGAGCCAAGTGGAGTTACACTTACATGTTTCAGTTTTAAAGGGTGAAACTCTGGTTTCACCCAGTTCAATTGTTAGTGTGCAAGTTGCACTAGCAAAGCGTAATTTTACCCCATCCTCCTGTTCTCTGCCAAAGTGCATCTGAGATCCTGAAACAGCATTTCTGAGCTCTGATTTCCTCCCTTTCCAGCCTGCTATTAGAGCAGAAGGCAGCTGTCACCACCTTCTACACTGCAGAGCTGAGGAAATACATGCAAGCAGCACACAAGGAAAAGTGAAAGGTAGTTTTAAGAGCCTCAATCCATCACTGTTTATATAAAAAGCTTAAGATGTTCTAGCACCACTACCCCTTCCCAGTATTCAATCTGTAACACATTCCCTGTGTGGAATCATCACTGCAGACCCCGCTGGAGAGAGACAGTGAGGAGAAACTAAACAGGGTGGGGGGGATCTATAAAACAAAACCTGAGGAGTTTCTTGTTTTACATGACTTACCCACCTTATGAGGTAACAAAACTAAAGCAATTTCCTGTTACTCAGACACATACTTGGTCACAGACAAATGATACTTTAATCCTCTGCATACCACATATGCAGATTGCCACCTTGTGGAAGCTCTTTTCTAAAAGAGTGAAAGCCCCAAACAAGGCACCTAAACGCTAAGAAAGGGCCAGGCTTTCCTCCCCTCTCATGTTTTTCTCTTCCCCAGTCTCCTGCTCTCAGCAGACAGGTTTTGTGCAGAATGAATTCATGTCACAGCTTCCCTTCAGCAAAACAGCACTTACAGCTGCAGCGCCTCCATTGTTCGTATGAGTTTACAGGTGAGAATCACATCTATACACACATCTCAAGGTTTAACTTACCCAATTTTCTTTTTGGTTGAAGTTAACAATTTAATGGATTGGAGGAGAAGGAATGACATTCTGGACTCAAAAATACTGAGCAGTTTCAACACTTCTTCTTTGTTAAGGCCAGCAGAGGAATCATTAGGGGACACATTCTCAGCACTGCCTTTATCCTTGCTTATCTACAGGAGAGAAAAACAAACCTTTTCACTCAAGTGTGTTTAAACACACTTCAGTTAAGTCAGACAAGCACACTGGCAGAGTCGCTTACTCATTACAGGTGTGGGACCAGCATCACAATTGCTGTGACACCCTCTTTACGAGGCATTGGGAGTTAGCTCACCCCCACACACCACACAAGTTACACCAACTGCCTGTGATGCATGTATGTATTAGAGTATTTAGTTATAAAAGTATGAGGAAAATATGGCTTTGACTACTTGGTTTCTTAAACTGCCAGCAAGGGACGAAGACATCAGCAAATACTGCAATTATTTATTTAGGCATCAAGAATCTTCTAGCACTAGCTACAGATAACCCTTCCACAACTTAATATTTCAATATTAAATATAATATATAGGGAGAATTCCCATTTATATTGTACATAACGTTCTTAAGTTGACTTTTAAGAGATAATAAGAGACAATACAGATTTACACAGAACCCCATTCACTCACTCAGTCCATATACATTTATGTATAATGTTTTAATCTTTTAATCCATCATCCATTTGTTTTACCCACTTCCCCTTAAAGGCTAGAATAAAACTGCAATAGGTTCACACCCTGTCCACACTATTTAAGCAACCAGCTCTAATGAGAGGTAACTAATCAGTACCCTAATTGCCAGATGACCAGTTTTACGTGACTGCGACAGATACCAGGGAGCTGATAAATCACACCACTGGAGTTTTGTTACCTGCTCACTTTCTGCTTCAAGCTCCTTTTTGATGAGCTGAAACACACCCTTGGTTTTCACCATTATATCCAGGGCCCCAGATAAAGTCTTTAATTTCCCAGCACTGCTGTTCTGACCTAAAAAAGGATAGTAAAAAAAAAAAAAGACACAAATGGGTTATATTATGGATTGCACTTTTTTTCTTCCATCCAGAGACTTGAGGAGTTGGAGAAGAGCATGTACTGTTCTAGTCAACTGAAAACCAGTAAGATAAAAACGCAGATAGCTTTGTATATGAGAGCAGGAGTAACCTAAAAATGAAATTAAATAGGTCACAGTAGTTCTGAAAGCTGTTGCAGTCAGACAGAGCTAGACTTACTTGCCATCTGGAACTCTGCAAACGCCACTCTTTCCAGCTGCACACGAAGGAACTCACAGGGCGCATCCTTCAAAAGCTGGAAGAGTCGTACTGCTTTACTGTAATGAAGATCAGCAAGTACCCGGTGTTGCTTCCTCAGGTGTTCGTCACCCACCTGCACTCAAAGGAGGGCACATCGTAAAGCCCACACAGTTTGTATGGTCACGAGGTACCCCTTAGAAACATGAGGTACCCACAACCGTTCCCCAGCTCATTTCGTAACAGTTCATCTCAATGTCCATACGTTTCTCAAACACACCATCAGCCTGCTCTCTTTGAGGCTATTGTCATTTCATAGCTAATGCTCACAACTTCACGCCAACTAAAACTAAGTTAAACCCAAAGAATAATAATTTGAGAAAAAGATCACCAGAAAGCAATACGCAAGTCTACACTAAGGCTTTAATAAATGATATGCTTGTGCTCTAATAGAAGGCCATCCGGCTTCAGTACTAGAAGGGTGGCTGGACGTAAAACTAAACCAAAGAAACTATTTATTATCACATGGGTCTACTTAGAACAGACAGAAGCATAAAGCTCAGCACCCTCTATAAAGGGCAGACAGCTCCCAGAAGTAACATTATATTTCACAATAATTTGCAAATAAATCACCTCACATTTCTTTGGTCAAATCATTTAAATAAATATATCTTAACTACAAGTAAAAGCATAAATACCAATCTCCACATACACTGGACATCTTAAATATAGAACCTACACAGAAAACCAGACCAGTTTGTACTAATACCTGGTTTCTCAGGCAACTGTGGTACATTGAGGCAAGCCTATGGTGAATGGTTGCAGCCCGGTATTGGCAGAGAGGCTGACGTGCAGACACTGTATCAACATCACAGTATTTCAAGGACTTCATCATGGCTTCACTAACTTCCTTCTCTATCTGTAAGAGAAAACAAGAAGATGTAGTGTGATTTCTATGAAACTAGACCACCACTGTGCGCAAGAGTAAGGGTTAAATCTCTAGATTTCTATCTTTTCATTCAGCAAAAACCTTAAAAACGGAAGTGACTAAACATTTTACCGTTTGCAAGAACTACTTCAAAGAACTTGTTCAATCTAATGAAGGTTTACAAGTTATTTCTATATAAATTTTGCTCACTGTTTAGTTTTTCAGCAAGACAATACCTTATTTACTCACATGTCACAAGCGCTTTTTATTACCTGTTCCTGTGCCTTTCTAGATAATGGAGCATAATCCTGCTGCAGAGTTGCCATAGTGAAATAGGTAGTAGAAAGCTCCCAGTTCACAGAATCCCAAACAGCTGGATGCACATCTCTCTTACCCAGTGACCTTAATGCCTTCAGATAGTAGTCTATAGCCTGCAGATGATAAAACAATACACGTACTTGGTGACTGCTGTATAGCAACTAGAAATTAATCTCCCTTTATTCATTCTCAAGGAATCATTCCAAAATAATCTGTCTGAACCTTCTTCTATACCTATTTTGGTCATAACTTTAATGGTGACCATGCATTTCTCTCTCCCCTGTATATGATACTGCAGTCCATTAAAGATGTGAATATCACAGCACTTCATTCATCAGAGCAAAGGGAACCTCACCTCAACAATACTGAAGCCTGTACAGCAAAGATCAGGATTATGTGAAAGCAGGAGAGGTTTCCCAAGTTACTACATCAAGACTTACAGGTATTTACAAATACTCTATGGTAAAAGGCATATTAGGGCCATTCTAAAAATGGTACAATATTACCTTATTATAATAAAGTGCCTCTTCTGGGGAAAACTCTCTTTTGAAGTCCCCATCAGTCGCACAGTGCGCTTGAGCACAAATCCGCATCAGTCTTCCTGTGTTGCAGAGCAGAAGAGCTGCGTTGGTTGCATCATCAATGGACTCAAAATTCTGAATTCCTTCCTCAAAGCAAGAGAAGCTTTTCTTCCAGAGCTGCTGCTCTGTCGTTGATACGTTTTTACTCACTAGAGTTAAGACACAAGGCTTACCATCACATTGAAATTCTCAAAACATGATGTTTTTCTTCATTTTTCTTGCAAACAACCTTTTAGAATTTACCTACCAAAAAATTAATAGACTGTCTTCACTGAGACTATTCTTATGTTTAAATTGAGTTTAGGCTTGTTCATGTTGGGCTAAATCAAACACATCCAGAAAGCAACATTCTCTCCCTTCTTTAACAGAGTTGGTTTAAAGTTTCCATCATGTTTTTTGAGGGCTACACACTCTTAAAAGAATTTCTCCAAAGCTACAGACTCCATTACTCATTTCAGGCCCTGATGAACAAGCCAAAGTAATTTATTGTAGACAAATACTTACAATGGACATTAAAGTTACATCACATCAATTACAGGAAAGGGTTTACTATAAAGTTCTTTAAGTGCCTTCTTTATCATCAGAAATGCTCAAGATTTCCTGCACTGCTAACAAACAAAATCACTGTGAAATAGCAAGAAGTGAAAAGAAGACTACTTGCCCACTCTCTCAGTCTGTACTGCAGCAGCCTGGTTCATATAAAACACTCCGATCTCATTCCTGATATTCCCCATCCTCTTTAGCACCTGGATATGCTGCTCTGGATTTTCATTTTTTAAATTACTGAAAAGTAAGATTTCATAAGCTGCTTCATAACATTTACAGCTAACAGAAAGCTGGCATTCCAAGTCTGTAGACAAGTCCGTGGCCCAGGCAAACACTAGAAAACAAAAATGCAAAGCCTGTTTGGAAATACTCTTTGACATGCAAACTTAAATCTACAATGATCATCATTTTGGGCATTCTCCTCTCCACTAAGCGTAAGACCCACATCAGAATGATCCCACAATTTCTACAGCTAAGCATAATTTACCCATTATTTAAACTATTGCTGTCTTAGTTATTTAACAGCTTAGGCATGTCACACAGCATCTTGACAGTCTCCTTACAGATGACAGAGCCAGCTTACTGTGCCTGAAGAGAACAGAACTGAGGTGTAATAAACACTCCTCCAGAAATTATAATGGTGCAGTTTTCAGGAAGCACAACAAAATTACTTATGTCTGTCAAATATCTAAATTACAGCAGTTATCTTGTATCATACCTTGGCACCTGGATTCTCTATGAAGACTGTGTAGTATTTCCTGATCTTCTTTTGTCTGGTAATTATATTCTTCAAGATATGCTGCTCTGTTGTTTGCATTTTGAGCGAGCATTAATTGGATATCTCCACAAAGGGTTAAACACTGACAAAGAAACACTAACACTTCGGGAAGCATGCTGGCACTGAGACAACAGTAGGTATCTGTTAGGAAAAAAAAAAATCCCATGGTTGAGAGTGGGGGGAAGAAAAGAATTAAAAGTCATAATGTTTGACACAGACTGACAATGCAATTGTTTTTTATGTTACCTGTCAGGATTATTCTCTATATTCAGACATGCGTGTTCTTCTAAGAAGAGCTAACTTATTTATAGTCAAAGTCACTCTACACAGCTGACAGTTTCAAAAGAGCAACTATGTTATTCAAGATGAGCAATGAATCTAGTAATTAGAAATGCTAATCTTAGATCTGATTAACAGAAAACTGACTTTCTACAGATTAACTCAAAGGAGATATAGCCTGAAAAATCAATTTCCAAAATACACAATTTAAACTTGAGCCTTTAAAAGACTAAATGCTGAAGAAGGCTTTGAGTTACTGGTTAAGCATATTGATGCATTGTGTTAAGATCAATAGTTCCTGCCTCCCTGCACCCCTACAAAGCTAGAAGCAAAACAGTAGTACTTAAGTACAAAGCTAATGGCATTTTCCAATGAGTTACTCTCATTATTGTAGCAATATTCTAATTAGCCTGATTTTACTTAATTTTCCTCAGTAGTACTTGAAGATTTATTTCATTTTAGAGGAATATCTGATTCAGCTGATACTGATATTTGGTATTTCTGAGAGTCAGGAATATATTTAAAAGAAAGGGGAACCATCAGGCACTTCCAGGGGAAAAACCACCTGCTCACAGTGATAGGACTTGGAGCACAGAACACTATCTTAGTCCTGGTGCCAGGACCAACTCTCCCAACTCCAACTGCTCTGAAGCTCCAAACCTGCACTCTAAGTTTCCCAATCAGTCAAAACAGGAACACCTCTCTACCAAGTAGTGAGTTACTCTTACTATGGATTTCGCCCACTCGATAATGAACTAGACACTTAGTTTAACTAAACACATGGTTGTCAAACTTGTCACTGCATGCCACCAGGATAAATCACGTATTTAATATTGCAAAAGGTATGTGGAAGCAATGGCATAGATGACAAATACTTCCAGCAACTCACCATGGCACTGTAAAGCCAGCTTGATGTACCGTAATGCTCTCCCATATTTCTGCAGAATCATCGCAGCATCAGAGAGGACATAATAAGCCTTTGATGATTTCAGAATGAGCTGGAGTTTCATTTTATATTGCCACGATCCAGGAATCATTCCTGACTGACTGGAATGCTTACTCTTCTGAAATGAGCCCACTGTAACATGAACAGAACCTCATCAGTAAATTTCATCCCTATAACATATGCCAAAGGTTGGACACAACTTCATCAGTACACAGATAGAATGTAAATTGCCTTATTACAGCTCTGTGCAAGTAGAGTTACGCCAACTTGTCTGCCACTACATTTTTCATATGCAAAATGGACTCAATACTTGGAACTTTTCCACACACTCCACCTGATCATGGGATGCTCCAGTACAGTGAGGAGAGTGACTATGCAGTTAACCTCTCATTTGTTAAACAGCTTTTGAAATACAGACGCAGTGGCCAAGACTACTCTGTTAGGAAACAGTAGCAAAGAATGAGAAAGCCATAGGCATAATTTGTCACGTTCTCCACCAAATCCTGAGAATGTAGGTGCTGTTTCTGTATGAACAATCTCAAAGTGAGAAAGCCTCCATTTGTGGGTTCAGCCACCAGCACAGAAGCTGGATAGCCCACTCTTTTTCTTGGAACACTTGTTCTAAGACTTCCTCAGCGTAAGACTATGAAGGTTCCTCCTTTGATGCTGCAGTGATTATGGAACCAGAAAGAACAGGCCACTGACTTCAGGATACCAAAGGACAGAATTTTGTCCTGACAATAACTGCACACAGAAATGAGCCTCTTGCTTACAGGTGAGCCCACAAAGTCTGACCTGCAAGCTTTAGAAAGCTCTAGAAGAACTACAGATTTACATTAGGACAAAGACGAATCTAATTCAGTAACATCTCATACAGTTAAAGACACAGAATGCATATATCAATATACTATTCAGAAGTAGTTATCTTCAAGAATTAGGAACACTTATCCTTTTTATATGTATGTAAACATGTACATGAAGTAGAGAAACTACATATATGCATCACAGAAAAACCAACCCACATACTAGAGAAGTTAAAGTTTCTCCCTGATGTTTGAACTATTTTTCTCTGGGTTGAATTCAGTCCTTGTGACACAAACAAGTAGCACCCTTGCTACTAAAGAACTCCAGCAATCAACTGAAATATTTTTTTCTGATCTGTGTAATATTTATCTCCCACATTCCCTAGGAAATGCTTGTTTCTAAACAGAAAAAGTCAACATGTGGCCATTCTCCCTGCCAGCTGGCAAGCAGCTGCAATGTGTCACCAGTTTCAAACTGCAAAGGCAGAAGACAGAGCCTGGCTGTGGGAGAGCTGAAGTCAACACGCTGTGTTCGCTGAGCTGACCTCGGTAAAATCTCTTGGTAGATCTTAGTAAAAATTAGTCTCACAGTCCATATTAACAGTATTGGCCAGAATTTACACAAGGTCAATGCAATGTAGCTTTCCAATGGAGGTGTTAAATTCTGTGATCATTTATCTGCTAAAAATTGAGATAGTATGTGTACATCTCCAGGTCACTGACATTCAAGAGACAACCATAAAATTGGAAGAGAAACATAAGAACACTTAAATTAGTAACTTAAAGCTGAACTTGCTTATTATTTAGAGATTTTCAAAGGGGGAAGGGAGGAGAAAGGAATGAATAAAGAATTGTAAAGATATGCAAGACTTAAATTTCTTTCTGGGTTATGCTTATAGGGCTTCTCATCCTGCAGAAAACTATTTCAGAAGAACAGTCTTTCCTATACCCTTTTGTGGCACCCCAGAGAAAAATAATACAGGCAGACTATAGCCTGAAACTTCTGGAGTTTGAGTATTTAAGCAAACAAAGCATTTATTTGCTGCTTCCTCTCACAACTGAAGAGGTAAAAGAAAGTAAACAAAATCCCAGTTAACATTTTACATGCAGTTCAGCAGCAAGCATGTTGTAGGATAAAAAGCTGCCAGAAGAATTTCTTCCACAAGACTTCCAAGTCAAAAAAAAAAGAAAAAAAAGAAGAGCAAAGACTGTTTTAAAAACAACCCACACAAATTCCTGTGCTTCACATACCAAACCCCCAGATACTAACCTGCAAGCCACATCTAAATAGGGTCCAGTAAAGTTACGCGTTTACTTACACAAGATGCTCTGATATGTAAACTAACCCAAATGAGCTATTCTTTTCATATTTACAAGGGAACAGACTGTTCTACAATTTTTGGTGCAATATTTTGGCTTAGGCAATAGTGTAATTAGTAACTTGTAAGTACCCTGTTTTGATAATCAAAATAAAGTAGCAACAGTTTGTGTTGGCACTGAAAGGTCTTATTTGCACAACAATACAACTTACTTTTATCTAAAAATAAAGCCATCTGTTTTTCCAGACACTCAGGACCACCACTGGTGGATTCATCTTCGTATTTCAGTGGTATTGGTGTGCTGGGGTCAGCTGCAGGAAGGTCACTCTCTCTTTTAACACTGCTGTCAACGGACTTCAAGCCCTGCAAAAAGAAGAAATAATTTAATTTGTCTTGAAAGCAATATTTAGCAAATACAGAAGACACCAAGAAATGGGTAGTAGGTGAAGCATCATTAGAAAGTTGATGGTAAACTTACCTCCAGGACGTAGTTGAGCACCAGCCTGCAGCGTTCCTCAGTCCCATGGCAGACGGGAAATGCACAGCTGGGCTTCAGTGAGGGACAGTGGGAAAGGAATAAGGAGAGAATAAGCATTCGACATATGAAATGTCAAAATTACTGGCTAGAAGACGCAAATGAGAGAGAACATTTAGATGACCTGTTAACAGAACATCTGAACTCTACACAACAAAGCCTGACAGTATTTCTTTCCTTTATCTCAGTGAGATTTTATGAGCAGCTCATGAGAAGTTTCTTTTCCCACTGCCTCATGCTTTGGTTAACCTGAAGAGAAAACTAACTGGGAATTGAATTTCAGTAACAAACCTCGCTACTTGAGGCGAACCTTTCAAGAAAAAAATAATCCCCAAGTTCACTTACACGTATTCGATGAACAGACTTGTATTTTTCTGGGACTGATAACTCTCCAACAGATTTGATTATAGCCACGGCTTTATTGTCATCTGGTGGATCAGAACTGTTACTGTAAGAACCGTTTTCATCACTGTCTGGCATTTCTTCCTCTTCCTCACTGTAACTTTCATCAGAATTTCCATTTATAGGGAAGTCTGCACTGTCTTCTTTTTTAGGTTCATCCAATTGAAAAAGCTCTGATAACATGTAGTTTGCTGAAGCAATAATCTTTTTAAATAAGAGAAAAAGCCCATTAGTGGGTTGGTTTCAAGTTAAATTTTTCTTCTGGTCTTAGATTAAGGAACAAACAGTACATTCAAATAAGTATTTGACAAGCTGCAAATACAACCTGTACACACACATGCTGTATGACCATATTTTTAAGCACTGAATTCTATCAATATTTAAGAAGCAAATGGCTAAAGACAGTATCTTATCAACTATCCATATGTGTATGGACCACAGAAAATAAAACCAGGTGTATTCTGATAGCAAAAGCTACGAGAAAACACATAATTATTACTTGAGGATGTCTGCCATTGTCCAGTAACTTAAGACAGTTAAGGAGCAACGTTCTGATAGTGCCGTAATGTTTCCTGTTCTGGTTTTTCTTCAGCATCATATTGCAAGCAACTCTAAAAGGAAGTAAAACAAAACAGTAAATCCCTGGATAATATCTTTGTGCTATAGGATAAAAGTTTTAAACAATACTGTAGATCTCCCAAACTTTATGATGAGTCTATAGGACTTACTCAGTAGGAGTACAGTTTACAAACATACCTATAAAAGATTTTAATTTCATCATAATTTTTGGTCTGTATTCTTAGCAAATACAACTGCACAAAGAATGAAATATTACAACAAAAATTGTAAAAACTCACTTGTATAGAAGAATTGCCACTGGCATTGTAAAAGGGTTTTGGTATTTGTCTTCTGTCTCTTCACAGAGGGTGGTCAGGTCATAGAGCTTAACTATATCACTCCCACTTGCTGAAAGTTAAAGAGTTTTCATTAATCAACATGGCATTAACATAAATCTTTTAAAATTGATTCTGTGATTCTATTCTACAATTCTATATTGATCTAAATCTACTTACCCTTAAATAGCCAGTAAGTATGCCCTTCTTTGGTGCAATTTGATTTCAGAAAAGATAAGATATTTTGAGCAATATCTTTTATCACTTTGGTAGAAAAATTAGAATTCTCCAAATTGGGAATATCTTCAGTCTTGATCATTTCATATTTCTGCAAGGAATACACATTAGAACTCCAGATTAGGAAAATCTGTACATCAATGCCTCTTAACCACTGCAAGAAACAAAGGCTACTATTACAACATGGTGTCATGATAAATTGAGTTAATTTCTATGATTTACTATAAAAGCAAGCACATCTTGACTACATTACTGAATAGAAGTGTCAGAGAGGGGACATTTGTATGAAAAATGTGGTACAAGGAGAACAACTGTTAAAAACAAAAAAAATCCCACAAAACTGTCCAACATGTAACTATTACTTCAATAACATCTGGTCAGCCTAGTAAGCAGTTATGTGCTACCAGGGACAGCAGACACTCAGCTGATTTGTGGGGTCTATTGTAAAATAGTAAATACAGAGGTTTAAAAAACACTCATCTCTTCTGGCAAGTGAACACTACAGATTTTAAGATGCAATACACTTATGTATTCCTGATGCTATTTTTTTTTTTTAACTCATGCATTGAGGGAAGTAGGAGCCTTGCATGGGTGGAAGGGAGGGGAAAAAAACAAAAGAACGTAGATGCTGCTCGTTTTGTAGTACAGGATTTTTGTAATCTTTTTGTCAAAACAGTAAGATTAGTAAGATTAGAAAGAGATCTGCTACAACTGGAGCAATTTCAGAAACTGAAGAAGGGATAAATTAGGCATAATGCAAAGAGACTGCCTTACCTGCACAATTCCATTAACGTGAAAGCACATCACAAGCTCTGGTACATTGCATATTAAGTTGTCCAACCAATAGTCAATTCCTGTCAGCACATTTATGGGCTTGTTGTTATCCCTAAAAACAAACATTTCTAGTGTTATGTCTTTATTTGTTCTTCAGAAAATATTAGGGATGTTTACTAATGGGATTTAGATTTAAGTCTCCTGAGAGTAGATGGCTATTAAAACAATTATTTGGGAGTTGTTCTATTTTAAGAGAGGCAAACAAGGAATTGAATCAAAGAAAAGGCATGCACTGATCTCTTCACATTCACACTCATGTTCCCTCAGCAGTTTTGAGTTCTTGCCCACACTAATACTGAAACTTTTTTAGTTTCAGATGTCACATTATTACCAAGGTAACAAGTACTTAAAAAGTTCTAAAGGAACAGCAGTATTAACTGCAACTAAGTATACTGCAAACCTTCTGCCAGACCATCCAAAATTCCTTGCAAAATAAGGAATTTGTCAATTCCTAGATGTGTCTTAAAAAGAGGACAACTACATCAAGGGAGTTTCAAGCTTTTGCTCATTCTTTGACTACATGTAGGCAGGATCAGAAAAAACAGTAATCAGGTGGATCAACATAAAATACTAGCGAAAAGTAAGAGAGTCAGAACTTAGTACTGTTACAGGCACAAATTTTAAGTACATATGAAATGCCCAACTGGCAGTTACTGGAATTCAGAATCCCAGTAAGAGGAATATTACTGCCCTCTTCTAAAAATAACCATAGAATGAAACTAAGGACTAAATGTATGGAAGTGTTTTCATGCTCAGCATTCACACCAAAGTGAGGAAAGGCTGTAAACCACCAGTACTTCTAAATAAAGATCTAGTAACAGAGCCAGAAAAAGCAGCAGAGCATCTCAAGTCAGATTGCAGTGGTATGGCTTCTGTTTTCCAGTGCTTTACCACGCCATCACCATATAAGACTAAAGCATGAATTTTATTCTTTAAACTGCACGTGAAAAAAATAAGAGGCAACCAAGCAAGATGCAGGTAGTTAAACAGGACACAAAAGCAACATGACAAAGCTGACATATATCTCTTATTAACTTAAAAACTCACCTGAGACGCAAGCTCACAGCAGGGTATCTCCCACCTCCAAATATTGGCATATTGGATCCTACTAACATGTGGATATCTTCAAAGGTCCACAAGATATTACGTACAAAGTCATTTTTAAGTCCCTTCATTAAGGGGAAAAAAAAAGTCTATAAATCACTGTTATAAAACACATTCTCTGTGTCATTCCGCAGAATTATGAAAAAGCAAGAAGCAAAAGCAGCAAATAAAAGACAGCACATAATGAACTATGCTACGCATTCACATTAACTTAAAAGACTGAGATCACAGATGCCACAAAAGCTACTTTACAGGGGGCCTTAGTTTTTCTCTTGGTTCCAATTTAGACCAAATTTCAAAATATTTGATTAAATTGGGGGTTCAGTGTTTGAGCTCAGATTCCACATATAGCATACCTGACTGTTTTCCCCGTCATTGAACAAAGTAGTCAGGTTTTGTTCTTTGGGGGCTGAGGCCACATGCCCCACTATATATGAGGGTTCAAGAGGCACATTTCCCTGTGAAAAGCACAAGGATAAGGAGTGATTCTGCTGCTGAGGTAAAGTTAGGCCATTAAAAAATAATGTGAACAACAGTAACATATAAGGGAAGAATCTTTACCTCTAACATCTTTAAATAAATAGGTATTAAACAACAAAAAGCCTCTGGTTAGTGACTAGAATGGTTGTTTTTTATAGCTAGTACCAAAGTTTTGTATTTTACATTGGCAAAGGCACTGGAAAGAAATCAGGAAGTTTTTACAGAAATCCTTTATTACCCCAGGGTCAGCACTAGATTATCAGTCTCCAGAATGTAAAGCCTCTGTCCTGACATCTTATTTGTCAATTACAGTGACACTGTACAAATGCTCAACAGGTTCTTTATGATGAACAGCCTGCCGCATTACGCAAGAGTTACTCAAGAAGGTGGAGAAGAGAAACAGTTCATTTTCTAAAAGCCTTCAAGTACATAAAAGCTTTCAAGTACGTAAATGTCTCCAGTTTAGACTATTACTACATCACAACACACGCAGTTACAATTGTATGGATAATATATGTTCAAGCCTTCATAAATTAGCTAACCAAGTCATCTGGCTTAATAGTTAGTAATACTGGCTAAGCATAACTATAGCATCATTATTATACTAACGTGGACTGAAAAGAACAGATCTTTTGACCTCTCAAAAACTTAATCAGTCCATTTATTACACTATTACAAAAAACCACAGGAATTAACAGTTTTCATAAATAAGCCTAGCCACAGACTGAAACCCTGGATTAGGGCCTACTACTAATCATAGTTTGTTGCATAATTACTATAAACATCTCTCTCTTCCACTTGCATAATCTATCAGTACTTGCAAATGCTGCTTCACTGTTTTTCAAATATTTTCATAGACCTTCATTTTCCTTTTTCACCTAATAAACTCAGGGCCACAACAGATTCATTTCAACAGCAGATTTAAAGGAAAAGGCCAAAACCTTAGGCTTCCATACACACCTTCTGAATATCAGATTTTCGTACTTTCAGGTAAAGTCACTGATGACTACTGTGAGCCAAACGTTGTGTTTCTCAAAAACACACAGATAAATATGTGTTTAGTATTACAGTGACAAAAAAAAAATATCTTAAATTTGGAGCTCTGAAACACTGGCATAAGCTAAAACGCACACGCTGCCATATTCTTCCCATGCCTTAGTTCACTTCTCTCAGCAAAGAGCACTGCTGCAGCACCTCTAAAAGTCTTTCAATATATATGTCTCTACAAAAAGTAAGGTGCCATTTAAAACGTGTATACACTAACCTGATTAGAGGCACCTGGATCTTCAGATAACGAAGAAGGCATTTCAAATGGAGCTGGCCAGGAGGCCCTTCCTGCTTCATCACCCTTACCTGAAACAGGACCCTCCTGGTGCTGTTCTGAAGTGGAAGGAACAGGCTGAGCAGCTCCATCACCATTAATGCTGGCAAAGCAACGTTAAAAAAAATTCAGTTGATGGTATGCAAACAGATCCATTTCAGAATTTTTATAGTGGATGCATTGTTCTCAGACAATGACTTTGCTAATATGCTAAAAGATTGCTGTATTGACATGTTGTTCATTGCTCAAAATCCTACAAAATTACATGAGGTGTCACAATCTGCCTTGCATATTTTAAGCTGTTCTTTCCTCAAACCCAGAAATACTGAGATATGCAGTCAATTAAGTTATGCTGTTTAATTTTATTTTAAAATACAGCAATTTCTGTTACAAGATTTAGATGTTACATCCTGATCTCATCCCTCAGTTTCCTCTGTGTAAGGATAAATCAGTAAATTAGACAGACCACAATGGCATTTTAACATTTGTTCAAGACAAGAAACCAGGCAAAAGAAGTCAAGATTTGTGCAGGCATAATGTTACCTGTAATACAAAAATTTAGAAAGAATAGCCTTCTGGTACCAATGTTCTTTACTCTTCTTTTTTCTTTGCCACTTCTGATCAATCAGCCTTTGATAAAACTCTTTCAGCCATGTCCAGTCCCCTGTCTAGGCAATATCATAAATATTAAATTAATATCAAGAAGCATCTGCCAAGTAAACCAAGCACCTTATTAACTTACGAATGCTCATCCCCAAGAAAATAAAACCCAGAAAATAACTTCACCACTAAAGTCTTTGTCACTGAAAATGAAAATGAAAGCATATCTTCTAGGGAAGTTGTGTTCTTAGTGAAAAGCTGACTTCATTACAAAGTCAGATCCATGATAAAAAGCTACACAGTAGCAAATACTTATTAATAATAGAAATAATAAAATTGTATAGCAATACTCAAGTAATTACAGGGATTCAGGACACGGAATTTTAATCCTACGATACCATAAGTATTAGGATAGATGCAGTTTCTGGGTAAGCCAAATGCTGCAGGATAGAGCACCTTTTTCACTTGCATATAGCTCTCGAAAATTTTGATACATACACTATTCTTGAAATACTGCATTTTGGCCATATATCCTACTTAATAAAAAACAAATGGTTAACCTGAGATGATCTCATGAAGAGCTCTTGAATATCTAGTTCATCCAACAAAAGCGTCCGCCCAATGCGATGCACTGCCATGCTCACATGCGACTTGCTATAAGGTATCTTCAGAAGTTTTTTAATATTCTTGCAGGAAAAAAGAGAAGGGAAATACAATGCAGTATAATTATATTGAATATTAAGACAATTCTTAGGCAATTGTAAGCAAAGAATACACTATTAACATTGGAGAGGCAACTAAAACTTTGTAGCACCAGTGATCTTAAGGCCATTCCACAAGAAGTTGCATTTGTTGAGGTTAAAGAACACGAGTGACAATGATAAAGACATCAAGTCATCAGTATGAACCACATACATGGTTTATACTCTCCATTTGAAACATGATTTTATCCATACGTTTCTTACTCAGTGATCCCAATTCCCTTAAAATGACAGAACAAAAGTTAGGTGATCTGTTTTTCTTTCACTAAGAGATCTTTACTTTTCCACTAAAGGGCACAAAGATGACAGAAGCCATGACAGTATTTTAAAATAAGGTTTATACAACAAAAGAGCTTGAATAACAGAATCTATAAAATCTATACATACCTCTGAATCAGACACAACGTCAACATCATTTCCAACTGAGTCAATGAAGTCATACGCCATCCCAAAGCTGTTTATAAAATATTACAAATTAAGATAAATGCAGTGTGACAGGAAAGAGAGATCTCTTTCTCCAAAGCTTGTTACATTTATGAAAGCTTTTTTCTTCATCAAAAAAATCTAGCTAAGCATTACCAGGTGTTAAAATCTAAATTTAATTAACAAAATCACTTTGACATTCTGCAAGTTTTCTGAAGACATTATTGGAAAAGCTCAGATCCAATTTCAAGATGTTGTAAAACTTATTTTAAGTTTTGTTGAAATGGGGAAAAAAAAATAAAGCAGAAGTACTTAAAGTGTTTGTTAAGACAGCTATTAGAAACTAGAAAAATTGATTTTTTATTTTAACATTTTTTAAACAGTTTTCCAAAGTGTTCATGTTAAAGCCATTAAGCATGTTAAATTATTTCATTTTAGCAGCTGTCATTTCATTTTACCTCTTATTTAAGTTTTAGAAAACCAGCCTACGTTTTAACAACCTTCATCCACCCTCGTTAAAGCCTCTTTAAATTACAAGGTACTGAATTAGAATATTTCAAAGTACAGATCATTCTTCCAGTTTATTACTACTATAACCCAACAAAATACATGGTACATGTCTGAAATTTCACTATTAGCTTTTTAATATTGAAGGAGAGTCAGATTAAACTACCAGCCTGTATCTGAGAAGTAAACATAATATATAAAGGAAAGATTCATAAAGCCCTGAGAAACACACTACCCTGCTCAAAGATATACAATTCTGAAAACAGATTATGAGAATTTAAACACAGACCCCTCACAAACTGTTAAATTTCACTAACTAGTTGAGTGTGAATTTTCTCATTCAGCACAGGTTTTAAACTCCCCATTACATAAACACTCTGAAATCTCATCCATACTAAAAGGTAACACTGCTTTTTGGTTTTGCCCCTTATTTCCCGACTATAAAATTTCTTTTGCTATTACTGAGGCAGCTCCAGTGTCTAAAGATCCAGAAGAGCTATAAATTGGCTCTGTAACTTTCAAGGGGAATGACATTTGTTCCATTTTCACCTGTTATCACAGGCAGAATGGCTGGCTGAACCAGTCTAGTTTGATTTTGACCAGCTGACAACATTCAACCACAGGAGAACACGGAATCAGTTGGACTGTCTCAGGCAAAGTGTCAACGTGCACTTAAATTAATAATAACCAACAGCATTAGGAGGATTGTTAATCACTCACAAAGGAGACAAGATTATGTCATACAGGCAAGAACTAAGGATGAAAAAGTAGAGGAAGAACAGTTATGAAAAAGCTATAGGTAGTTTCTATGGTAAAGTCTGTACTTTCTATTTTGAATTACACAGGGCCTAAGTTCGCTGTTAGAATTATTCTTACAAGCCTGGGGAGAGGGGGAGCGGGGAAGAAACAACAAACCATAAAGTCTGCTGTTATTTACCTTGAAAACGGTTTACTTTTTTTGTTGTTGCCAAGAATGGTTGTACCTGCTGGTCCCAGCTTGGCGCTTTCACGTAACCAGTTGGCAGGTGGAAGCTTCAAATCTGTTTTCTCCTGCAGCTGGGCAAAGGCTGCTTGCGGTGGGGCTGACGAGTACTTCACCACAGCGCTGCTTTTCACTTCATTGCCTCCAAGAAACAACACCGACCCCTGGTTTTCAAAAAAATACATAAATTAGTCTTCCATTTACATAACAGTAGCAATTAAAATGATCAGTCTTGCTCTATAACAAGCCATTTAGGATGGTAAGCAACCAAAACCCTGTCCTGCACCCACTCAGAATTTTCTCTAGTATGTATTCACAAGCATTTTGATGACCCTGATTCTGACACCCATCTGGAGCCTATACCCCACTTTAGGAGTTCTAAGCCTAAAATGTTAAGGTCAGCTCCCCACAGAACCCGCAATTACTCAGAAAGGCCAAGATTAAAATCTAATTCCCACTTAATGCTGCAAAACCTCCCGAAAATAAGCGTTCGCTAACAAACGCCAACGTTAAAGCTAAACACGTTTCAACCTCAATTAGCAAGCCTCAAGACCGCATACTTCTTTTCAAATATAGCAAGCCATGCAGCTGTCACACCGGCGGTGAGCACTTTAAACTAGTATATCTTAAGGAATAAAAACAGATCCACAGGACACTCTTTATGTAAATACAACGCAGCACATGGCACTTAAGCATAATAACAACAGAAACACTGCTTGCAATTACAGCTCAATCATAATTAGCACGTTCTTCACTGCACTCCGGCCCTGACAACAACATTCCCTCATTCGCCAAACTAGAAAGAGGACGCACACCCCTGAGGTAAGTTAAAGCCTTCCTGTGGGCTGTGTTTACAGCCCCGGACCGGCCCCACCGCACCGATAACCAACAGGACGGGCAGAGGGAAGTATCCTACCATCGCTACCGTTACCTGCTTAGGCTCGTCGGCGTCTCCCCTCAGCGGGCCGGCGCCCGCGGCTCCGCAGCGATCCTCCATCTTCCGCCCTCCCTCAGCGGGA